>JAQGCH010003532.1:0-10437 GCA_034699485.1 Nanhermannia elegantula
TTCACTCATTCATTCATTCATTCATTTATTATTATTATTAATATTATTATTATTACACACTTTTCATTATTTAAATAGATTTTAACTTATTTTTAGTCAATATTTAGCCCAAAACTGGATAATATTTACGCAAAACAAATGTTTGTGTAAAAAGTGATTTAAACCTGAATTCAAAAATAGTGTAAATTATATAATAATAAAGTTATTATTTTATTGATATTTAAATATTGATATGAAGTCATACAAAATATGATAATTCGCCGACTTTTGTGACTAATTATATTACAATTAATTAAGATTGGAGTCAATAATAATTGGATTATTTATTCACCAAATTGACGAAAAAAATACCAAATATTTATTTTTGTTGAATAATCAGAATTGATATAGAATTGTAATAATAGTAATAATTGTAATGTTTTTACTAACAAACAAATCAATCGAATGATGGCTTCAAATAATAATAATAACAATAATAGCAGTAATACTAATGGCGATGGACTAGAGATCGATAATTCGAAGACTAATCTGATAATAAATTATTTGCCGCAACAGATGACAGACCAAGAGTTTCGAGTACTGTTCGCACAGATCGGAGACATCAGATCCGCCAAAATTATTAGGAAGAAATCCACCGGTTATTCATACGGCTTCGGGTTTGTCGACTACTTGAGAGCAGAAGACGCCGAACGAGCCATTCATACACTTAACGGACATTTAGTGGAACACAAGAAGATCAAAGTGGCGTTCGCTCGACCTTCAGGTGAATCTATAAAACAGGCGAACCTTTATGTGAAAAACTTACCGACAAATTATAGTGAGAACGACATCAGAGAACTCTTCTCACCATTCGGTCAAATAATTCAGTGTCGAATAGTTGGCAATCGAGGCGTCGCTTTCGTGTTGTATGATCTGCACGAACAAGCGTTGGCCGCCATCGAGGCCATGAACGGCAAAATACTTCCCGGCGCTACCGATGGTCTCAATGTGAAGTTCGCTATCGATAATGCACAAAAAGTTTGTCTATTCTTTCATTTTTGTGATTATTGCCATTTTTGATATACAATTGTATGCTATTATATGAATCTGTCATTTGATTAAATAGTTTGCAATTTATTTAAAATTATATCTAACGTCAGATTGAAAGCAAATCTATGCAATCAATTGGTTGAACATAACGCACAATACTTTAACCTTAGGGTACAATTAAATACAATTATGACAAATGTATATCAATTATTGCAGACCTGAGACCATAAACTAATAAAAATGTTTTAATACCTTTTAATACCTTACAGTATCGACCAATGAGTCAGAATTCGAAGGGCGGTCGAGCGCCACCACACCTGTCTTCAAATGTGGCTGCACTTCCATTCGGGACATCGCGAGGCTTTCCTTACACTCATCTCCCATACGAGGCCTACAATCCGAGCGGACCGATGAGGCATTTGCCTCACATGAATCGTGACCATCGTTTTAACCCATTGTCTAACATTCAGCAACCATTACAGTCATACCAAAGCTATCCATCGCCGCAAAACCCATTAGCATTTAGTCCAAGTCCTGTTCAGCCCCCACTTCCAGTGCCATCAGCAATGCCGGCACCACCACCTCCGCCACCCCCACCCCCGCCACCAGCGATTTCAATGCCAATACATCCGACAGCTCCGCCATTGAACAACGGATTCAACGCAGAGAAGGGCGGTTTCATTCTGTTCGCGTACAATATCGGTCCTGAAACTAATGAGTACTCGTTGGGAGAGTTGTTCTCCACGTATGGAAAAGTGGTTCGTTGTAATGTCATTAGAAAGGGAGAGTCGGGAGAAAGCAAAGGCTTTGGATTCGTTACGATGAAGAACTATCACGAGGCTCTTAATGCCATCACTGCTCTCAATGGTTACAATTTCTCTGGAAAACCACTACAAGTCTCGTTCAAGAAATGACAAATACATACTCAATATCAAAAGGACTGTTCGTTTTAATTTAGTTGTCAGTAAACTTTTTGTGGAGATATTCGTTACATAGTATTCATAAATACAGTGTGAATATTAAGATGGAATCTCGGTTTACAAACAGTCTCTTCTACGTGTGTAGACCTCTGGATCACTCCTGTTTTTTAAGAGATTTCGCCACAAGTGTTGTCTCTTTTTTATACATTAATAGTTAGAACTAAACTATTGTCACTTAAATTTGAATATAAGATCATTCCTTTAATTAAACTCATTATAACTTTGTTTAGCCATTAAACCTATCAAACTATAATCGCTAATAAATTATAAATTAAGAAACAATATAAGATAATTACAGTAGTTATCAAAACAGTCTATTTAATAATTTAATACATAAAATAATTAATATAAATATTTTCTACAATTATTAGCACCACATTTACATGTCACGCGAGTTAGAGGTACTGTTTTCTTTGCATTTGAGGCAAACCATTGGTCCGATTGGTTCAGTACACGTAATCTCTTTGTAAAACTCTTCTCGTTTGTCATATGACTGATACCGCTATCGTCGCTTATGTCTCCACCACTTCCCGAAAATTCCCCCAAATTTTTATCGTCGGATAGTTTTACTGTATTTTCCATCAGCTCTTGCGATATGATTTCCTTCTCAAAGTCAGTCCTGTCTGTAATTCCATGAACTAAACAAATAATTTCATTAATTAAATACATGAACGCTTTATCTTATTTTTTAAAACACATTACCATTAATTTTATAATCAAAAGTCAATTCTTCATTGAGTTTAATATTCCTGACTGCAAAGAGCGCGATGTGTGGCATATATGGGTCCAAATTGTTAACCCAGACTACTCTCGTGTCCAGGTTTGGGTCGCACTTAAAAGACAGTTAAACTAAAATAAATAGAATTGGATTTAAATAACAATATCTTACGGAATGATTGACAAAATGTGAGACATTTCCACATTGTGTGGCATCGATTGCGTATTTGTGGACATCGGTCTCTTCGTCGGGAGTATAGTCCAAGTCGAAGAGATAGGTTCTCCCTTCGGCGTCATATTTATGTCCGCGAATGTCTGCCTCTTCTACTGTTATGATTTCTCCCACATATTCCATAACAAAAGATCCTCTTTGTATGGGTTCGAGTGCTCTCACACCCCAACCTCTGCCGTCTTCAGTGCGAAAGATTGCAAGTTTGTGCTGTCGGTTAGCATTAGATTTATATAAATTAGATTTAATTGATTAATAGGTTTTGAATACCTTCCGACCCTTTTGTATAACTCTATTTATACAATTTGGGCCACATTTGCATCTCTTGTTGCACTCGAATATAGCATTCCTTACATTCCTTACGTCTCTCAAAATGCCGTTTTTAGTGTAAACAATCGGCGACTGATTTTGAGCGGCACAACATTCGTCTTGTTCTTGTTCACAGTCATTACACTCGCAATAAAGGGGTGGGTCATCACTAATAGTGATGTTAGTGTCGAATGCCTTACATTTGACGATATAATCGAAATTATGCGGCGGAACCTCCAGATCAACAAAATTTTCCAGTTTTATGGCCTGTCCTTCATTTTCGTCTAATATTTTAGAATTTGTTTCTCTTTCCCATACATTCAACTTGTACTGAATGGCTTTCCTTTTCTCGTAAAAATCGAAAAACTGCTCAATTGTTTCGAATTTGTTCAATATATTAAGCTTTTGAACGCATGTATTGAACACATTTGCCATTTTATTGATTCTTTGGTTCATTTTTGTCACTTTTGAGACTTCATCTATAGATTGCATGTATTTTGTCCTCAAATCAGAAACCAATTTACGAAACATTACTTTTGTGTAATTAAAATCTCGTAATGAGATGTCATTGAACTTTAAAAGTAGTGTTAAACAAGTGTTTGTTTCGACCTTTTTCTCACACATGTCTTCGAGAATGCCTTTAAGTCTATAAAAGCGTCGATACATTTGCATAACATGTGTGTCAGCCGTTCTCTCGATGAACTTGAACTCATTCACTAAATTGAGACAGTTCTTCAAGTGACTCAATGGTTCCCAAGTGTTGTGCTCTTTGCTCCAGTTTTTCCATTTCACACAATATTCAACTTTATTTGTCTCTTTGTCCACATTTGAGTCGTAAATGGACTCCACTTCGAACACATTCGCATTACTGCTATACTTAACTTCATTTGAGTGCAATTCTTCGCTGCAATACTCAGTATTCAATGTAATGCCCAATGAATTGCATTCAATGGTGAGCTCTTTGATCGTCTTTTGTGCCACAACTCTTACCTCTGATTCATAACAGTCTTGTATGAGCTCTGACTCGGTCTTCAATTGACTTCTATTAGACATACAATGAATTAAACTATTAGTCACTGAACACTCCAATAGTTGCGTATTATTGGCAATAAGTTGTGTCTTCATCTCGGCGTTTGTGGTTTGAGTGGAGTGTAGTGTCGAATGAGAGCACACATCAGTTGGCATATCATTGGATTCAATGGCAATCACTTCGTTGTGATCACATTCCACGCAATCATCACTTTCTTTGTCACCAATATTTACATCGGTTTTAAACTTCTTTCGTTTGTTTGAGTCAAACATCACAACAATCTCTTTATCTGAATCTCTATTCAAATGAATGACTGATAAATGTCTTTCATAGCAATCCATTTCACAGTCGTTTCGTTTGTTAACTCTTTTCTTACACTTTCTATTCGGAGATAAGTTTTCACTCATTCTATTAATTATTTAATTAACAAAACATTACAAAAAATAATATAAAACTTAATTTAAATAATTATTAATTAAAAAATATTAAATTAATATTTAGAAAACACTAAAAAACAATAATACAGTATTTGTATTAAGAATACATACGAACCAATGCAACAGAAACGGCGCCAAAGCTTATTGGACTCCACTTTGAAATGTGAGCCCAACAGAGAGCCAATCACTGACTGACACTTGGATTTAAACTCAAGGCAGCCAATCATTGCTATAATTACATAATTTTAAGTCATTTTAAGCCAATAGTATCGCTTAGAGCTATGATGACGACGAGAACCGGCGTTTCTATTGTAAGTTTAAGTATTATATTAAGTGTTATTACAATGTTCTTTAAGTTTGTATTGAAATCAAATGAAAACTCTATTCCAATAGTTCTTTATATAAATTAATTTAGAATTTGATTATAAATAATTCGTAAAATTAGTTAAATATATTAGTAATTGTTTTGAATAAATAAATAAAATGAATAATAATTCGTTAATTAATATTTTATTATTAATACCACTTTTGTCACAAATGTGTGACTCATTAAGAGAGGGCCAGTGCGAAGGTATCACTCATTTCATTCATTTGTTTGTATTTCTTTGTTATTATTAATTAATTAATTCTAATTTCACTGATAGTGTGTGTCGGAGTAATCAATAAACTCATTAATAAACTTGAGAGCAGTGAAAAGGGTTCGCACGAAAAAATTGAGGAAAAGTTTAAAGAGTTTTGTCTCGACTCCAAAAAGGCTGAAAACCGATTCGTGAGTTATAGTTAACTTTGCTTTCATTCTAATATATAACTCATTTCTTTGCGCAACACATACAGTGCTATTACATCGGAGGCTTAGAAGAGTCGGCCACCAAAATATTGGGCGAAATGTCGAAACCGCTCAGTTGGGGATTACCTGCGGATAAGGTTTGCGAAAAATTGGTTAAAAAGGATTCACAAATATGTGAATTAAGATATGGTATGTTGTGAACGGCTTTTAGCCATTTGTGGCTCTCATTCATAAATTTATTTGATTTGTTTTATTATTTTATAGAAAAGACAATTGACTTGAAATCAGTTGATCTCAAGAAACTGAGAGTTCGTGACCTGAAGAAGATACTGTCCGATTGGGATGAAATGTGCGACGGATGCATAGAAAAGGCAGAATTCATTAGAAGGATAGAAGAGCTTAAACCTAAATATGTTAGAGAAGAACTTTGATATTAGATTATATTTATTTAGTTCTAGTTTTTAAATTGATATATAATTACAAAATTCTATTTGTTTCGCATTCACTTTATTAAAGACTAAGAACATCTCTCATTCAATTGTTTATATCAGACAAAAAACCCTCTTCTAAATCATTTACCGACCGTTTAAATGAAAGCCTAATTACATATTTTTAATAGTCATAACTTATTTACCTGTAATTTAAAAGCGTTAGTCATTTAGAGAATTCTAATTTATTAAATTATTTTCGCTTTAATTTATTAATTGAGTGAAACGAATAAGTTTTGGTATAAATTACTTTTGTATTTATTAAATATGGCATAAGTTAACTCTTGAAATAATTTCAAATAAAAATTGTAAATCCATTTTTTTACATAAAAAGTGTTCAATAAAACCCATTAAAGAAACAAATAACCTATTGGTGTAAATATGCCCTTAAAGTTATACAATATTTAGGTATTAAAGCGAGAATAGTTCAAAATTTGAATTTGGCTGCACTTCATTTGATTTAATGATTTACTGTAAATAAGTTCTTATAAATAAATACGATATACAGCGCATGTAATATCTTAAACAATAAGTTAATCTCCAGTAATAGTAATGCACTTTACTTTCTATATAATAAATGAGTTCAACTCAACTCAAATTGAACTTCAAGTCAATGGTATGAGATGTGAGACTTGTGACTATAGAACGATAAGATATTGATTCTAAACCTTATTTATGTTAATGTTAAAGCACAATAAATGGAATCAATAGCTATAACTCCTATTAGAAAAAGTCTAACTGTATCTGAAAAGTCCATCAATAATAAGTGTTTGCTTTAATTAAATACAAATTTCATTTAATATTATGTAAAAGTATGTACTTTTGATATAATTATTGCTAATTTTCTTGAAAGTAGACTTTAGTAATAACAATGTCACCGGTGGATAGGGTTTGAGCGGATGCATCACATGATTGTCTTCTGATGAGTTGATTATCCAAAGGCTTATTATTGAAAGGTGTATCAGATGAGCCATTCATATGACACATGCAATTACAGCAGCTTTTACTTGATATGAGAGAATCTGAGGGACTAAACAAATTGCTATTATAATTGATTATATCCGGACTCTTAATCGAATCACACGAGTCGTCTTCATCTATATCTGAATTTCTATCCGAGTCATCATCACTTGAACTGAGGTTATTATTGTCATCATTTGGAACACTAGCAGTACCACATCCAGAATCTGCACACTTCCTATCAATCCTTTCCAACTTCTTCGCAACTTTCTGAGAGCCTTCAATTTTGCCTCTAATCTCATCCGTGAGATCAATGTATCTTCAATTTGAACAAATCAATCAATTAGTAAATAATATTAATAAATAAGTAAAATAAGTAATACCTCAATAATCTGATCTCTCTATTGCTGAGAACAACTTGTTTGGCTTCTCTATTGAATAGCTTAAGCTTCAAATCTGTGACTTCCATATCGAGCTTTCGTTGTTTTTTAAGTTGTTTGACTTCCTCGGGATTTATTTTAGCGAAGACGGACTCATAGTTGAGTTGCTTAAGTAAAGGCAAGTATTCCGGTCTAATAGATTTGGACATATTATTATAGACCTGAGGCACCAGTGCGTAGACGTCATACGAAGCGTTGTAAATCATTTCATCTGATAAAGGCCTATGACTCCAATACTTCTGATCTTTGCGATAAAGTTTCTTCATTTGTTCCTTTTTTGGATTAGGTTTTGGGCCGCCATAGAGTTCGCACAATATATCTAAAGATATGTATTTTGCTTTATAAGCAGGCCTTCCAGTGTTTTGCTGTTGAATAATAGAATGTGCGACCTGTGTGTCAAATATATTGGTCAGTGTAATGCCGTACTGGGCATGCAGAGCACTGCTGTCATTTCGCACGTCATGAATCACTTTTACAACTTTTTCTGATTCTAAAAGTAATTTCAAGCTGTGGTTAAAAAATTCAGGATTCAGGAGAACATCGAATATGTATATTCTTAAAGGAGATAATGGTGAGTCTGATGCAGAGTTGTATGCGATTTGAACTAAAGTTATTTGACCGGAAGCGCCCAAATTGACGCCTTCCATATCAACTGCCACTACATCACAGTTCCGTAAAATTTCATTAACTATATCGTCGCCTTCTTTTGTTTTAGTGATTATACGCGAATTACGAATAACAGGCGCCTCACTGGCTGTCAACGACAGGTTAGCGTTTGTCGTATTTCGATATTTTAGTTGAGAATTATCTGAAACTATTTTCATTATTTGTGAACGAATGCGTTGATTGAAAGAACTGCCGGAGTTTACTCGTGAAGGAGAGGATATTGGAGTTGATGTGCTGGAAGATGGAGAGGATGACACCGATGCCAATGAGTTATTGTTTAAATTATTAACATTATGATTGTTGTTATTATTATTATGATTATTATTACTTAATGATAACAACTGCTCCTTATTTAGTAGTTCTCTTTCAGGTGTGAGACTAACAAAGTTTGACTGAACCAAAAATATTTTGGAATTCATTTTTAGAAATGTTATTAAATCGTTAGAATTTTTAACAAAATTAGCCCATAATTCTACTCTACAATTACTTTTCAAATGACTGAATAATATTTCAATAGTTATTTTACTCGAGTATTGAGGGATCAGTCGTGTGATCTCGTTTTCAAGTATAGAAATAAACTGTTGGGTTAGATACGGATCAAATGGAACTTCTTCTGGCATTCGAGTTAATGAGCCTTTTGTTTTTCCGTCTTCTTCGAGCTTTTCGAGAACACTCTGAAGCACCACATAATCGTCCTGAACCACAAACACAGACGAATGTTTGCATAAAAACTCTTTAAACTCTCTCGAGTGCTGGCCTGAGACGTGTCTAATTTCTGGTGGAGCTTGTGATCGATGACCCAATAGGCTCTTAAGAGGCACTTCAGCGCTGCCATATTGGGCTAATTTCTCTCTAAAGAACTCAACCGCTTCTTTCGTGTAATCTCTTCTTCCGGAACCATTTGAACCATTGGTGTCGCGAACTAATGGTGTGATAAAGACCTATAAAAAAAGTTAACATTCATTGAAACCATAACTGACTGACTCTAATATTAAGGACTGATTTAACCGTTTAATACCTGATCGTCTTCTATAGTAAAAAGTGACGGATATTGTGAGAGAAATTTTTTGAGACCTGACTGACTTCCGCCTGCGATTTGTCTCATTTCTTTAGTGAACCCCTTTGTGCCGAATTGACACGAAAGGTCATGAAGACTACGCGGCTGTCCCTTATCAACGAGTCGGTCCAAGAAAAACATTAATGTCATGTTTCGCACGTAATCGTAGTCATCCATTACTTAAATATTATGCGAAACGCTTTGTTTTCCAGTGATTTAGATATCAATTAAATTATTAAAAAGTAAGAAATGGTTTGATTTGGCGCTTAAGGCACTTGTGGCACAACTTCTCATACGTTCACTAATTATGAGCATTTGTGATAAACAATTAAAAAACATTTGACGAATATTTTAATGATTTGATGTACAAAAACATGATTTGATTCAATTATTATTTAATTTAAGTTATGATGAAAATGAATGGTTTCAGTCGTCTCTTCACTCATATTGCAGTCTATCATATGATATAAATAGGACTTCAATTGACTTTACTATCAATTTGTTTCTGTTGTAAAGACAGGAAATATTGTTAATACTATTTGTGATAATTTTTTGTATAATACTTGTGCTCAATATCAGGTCTGTATATGAGGTCACCATTATTTGCCTTAACATTAATATAATTTATTATAATTTGAAATTAAGTCTCAATTAAAAACACATTTTATAACCAAATCGTGAGTAAAATAAATATATAGAAAAATATTTATAAAAATAGTAATAAATGTTTGCATTACTTATTAATAGTAATCAATAATAATAGAGATAATTGTTATTAATTATTAATATAAATAACATAACACTGTATTTGACTCTAATTTCAATATAATTATCAAATTCATGAGTCATTTGTTAAGTAAATAATAAATTAATTGAAAATACCTTTAAATGATTGTCATATTTATTATTAATAATCACATAAATAGTAATAAATACTGATTATAAAGACTCACATAATTGAGACTTAAATGAGTCAATCGTTTAATGAATTACCGAATGAAATGTTTTGTTTTCATCCAAATTCCATTGAAGGGGAACTCAGTCTCTGTGTGGGGACAGAAGAGCTCTACTTTTGGCAATCATTTCATAACTGTTTTGAGAGCTTAAATATTATTTGCATTCCTTTTTAAGTCATACTCAATAGCATTATATTATAATTGATTAATAATACAGTACTTAAAGGGATATTAAGTTTTCCTTAATTTAAAGGTTATTATAATTAATAATAATTATTATTGAGTCAAATGAACAGATCTGTAAATTAGCTCTCAGTCAGAGATTTGTTGAATCGATAGTGCAGTAGTTTAT
>JAQGCH010003533.1:0-10436 GCA_034699485.1 Nanhermannia elegantula
TTATAGTATTTAATGACTAAAGTTTCTTAAGTTTATCATTCAAATGTAGTTAAAGGTTTCTTTACTCTTTTTATCTTAAAGTTAGTGAGAAGTGTTTCTTTCGCAAAAACTGATAGATTTATTAATAGTAAGGGCTCGTTTACATGGTGTATAAAATAATCAATGTTTAAGAGGCCTGAAGTGTATTTTAAAATAGTTTTATTAAAACTAATTGTCATTTGATTCAGAGTTAACTTAAATTAGGATTTTTCTTCAAAATTGATTGGGAAAAAGTTTGGTAAAAGTGTAATTAAATCAATCTGCAACCAAGGTATAGGGTTACCTAAGGGTTGATCCCAAAAAATTTTTGAAAGTAAAAAAAATTGTCAGTTTTTGACGGAAAAACACGTTTTGAAAAAAATTATCAGGAGACCGGAGAGTTTTGATCCTGACTTAGGTTTTCAAGAAATCCTGAAATGAACCCAAAGTTTAAATTCTAAATATGTATTGAATGGAATGAAATTCGGTCAATTGAGGATCTGTGGCTTGTGGTTAAGCAAAACTACTTTATTATCTATCAAAGGCAGACGCAAAGCATTCAAGAACAGGTGTCAAAAACATTGCCGCATATTCTGATCGATTTTTCAATAAAAGCCTATTTGTAAGAAAAATGTAATAAAACCAATTTTAATCAAATTTCTTCACATCGAAATGCAAACAAAGTTTTTACGGGTAAATATAGAGCTCATTTTGCTTATTTCAATTAAAGTAAAACTTATTTGTAATGTCACAAAAATATTAATCAAAAATTTAGTAAATATAAGAAGCTTTATCAAAAAAAAATTGATTGATTTTGTGAAATCTTCAGCAAAATTTTTTTCCTAAAAATCTCAATTTATAGCTTAATAAGTGAATATAAGACTAGTTTTGCAATAAGGTTGAGGTTAAATATCTTACAACTATTACATTTCAGTCATTGAAACTGAGTTATTGAATAAGTCTTATTGAATTAGGAACAGGTACAGGTCAGGTAAACTCGAGAAAATATTATTTTTCGTTATGAATTAATGGCATAACTTTTAATATACTGTTTGTTATTAACTGTTTGCAAAGGATTTTGTTGAATTGATATCAATGAAAATGATATTTTATGATTGTCTCACACTATTATTCAAAATATTCACCAGAGGTTTATTTGCATAAAAATATTTCTAAAGTTATAAATAATTTTGAACAAAAGGCTATAGTAAAAAAGGAGCTTTAAGTAAACGATAGTTTTTAATTATCTTTCTAAGAATAGCTACAAATCTTAAGACACATGAGAAAAGTAATTGCTTAGAATTTTAGCGAAACCATTGTTAGAAAAATGAGAACAGAGATAATAGAATTCCCAATTGATTTGAAGATTTACATAAACTATTAAATTAATTATTTGTATGTCAAATAGTAAGCATCAAAATAACATCTTTTTCAATTTAAACTGTTAGCTAAAAACTCAAAATTATTATATTATATTTAATATTATTCTAAGAAAAAAATGAGCACATGATTGAAAAGTTAAGGGCAAACAATCTATACTTTTGCATACTATTAATATTTTCTAGAAATATCTTTAAGAATCACCATAAATAAAAATTTAATTTCTATCAATATCTATGAACACTGTTTGACAATAACATTTCTATTCTGAAAGCAAACATTTCAGAGACGTTTTATCAAAAGTTTACTCACAAATAAAGGTTTTAAAATATTAAGAAAATTTGATTTATTAATATTGAGTTTTTTTTAATAAATTTAATCTATAGTTTGAAGTAAATCATAAAAAATGATAACAAACAAAATTTAATTAGACAAGAAGTTAACACTTTTAGATGAATTAATGTTATATCAGGTATAGGTTGCCGACAATTATTTTCTATAAAAAGCTATTAAAAAATATTATAATCAACTTTTAAATATAATGTTCTTATTTTTTTTAAAATCGAATAGATTTTAATTTTAATTATAATTTATTTAAAATTATCTTTATTAAAGAGATTTTTAAAGTTTCAATTAAAGTTTGTCATTGCTTTGGTTTTAATTTTTAATTGAAAACTAATTTCATTTGAAGGAAAATTTGAATTCATATTGAAATGATTTATAAGGTTTGAAAGAAAAAACTTTAAGCTTTATTGTTTGAAACGATTTACATTTTCCAATTTGATGTGTAATCGAAAGAATTTGATCTCCATTTCGAAAAGATTATCTTTATTTTGAATTCTTGAAGCATATGTTAAAAGTCTTAGAGTATAGACTCAGAATCTTGTTTGTTGGTCATTAACTTAATCATTTCACCTGAATGTTAAGTTTCGTTAAGGAATTAGTTGTATTAAAAGAGACTAAATATACAAAAATAGATTAAATGAAAATAAGATAATGATCGTTAAGAGTTAAAGACAGAACGAAATCTGATCTTTTTGTTGGATAAGTCCATTGTTGTAATACTGCTTATGCTTAACGGTACAGTTATTTTTTTATAATAGTTATATTATTTATCTTTTCTAATCAGAATAATAGCCAGAATGAGAAATCAGATTCTCATTCAATAGACTTTATCTTAAAAAAGAAGTTTAAAGTTTTTATTCTTCAAAGGAAGCAGAAGTACTACTTTTCATACAGAGGGTGTTCGCTATATTTTGAAACAAATTTGAATGGTTATAACTAAACAAATTATTAACGTATATTAATGAAATTGGTATCAAATTAAAGCTTATACTTTTATCTGAAGTTAATAAAGTTTTGGCAAAGAAAAAATCACAGGTCTTCATTCCATGACTATTGTCTACTCAAAAAACCTTTCCAGACGAAAGATAATACACTATCTATAATCAATATAGTATATGTACTGTATGACATACGCCCTTATTTTAAATACTGTCTAATTTTATCAATTTATATGTGCATTATATTTATACTGTATTACTATTACAAGATCCCATTTAGCCTAAAGACTAAGTTTTCTATCCAGTCTCCTGCTATTTAAACCTTTGAGCTGATTCTCATGTTTTACAATAAAAATGCATAAGTTTTATGTATTTTTCTAAAGAATATTTAATTTCGAAATATAAACCCTTAAAGAATATTTCAAATATATAGTATTCTTATAGCTAAAGTGTAGTTCCCTTTTCAAAAAATGTATAAATAGTGCAGCACATTATTTTATCATTTTAGTTGAATTAATGTTGAAAAACTAAAAATTAATACCATAGTTAACTTCATGATTAATACCCTCGTACAATAAATAGTAAGTTAGTTTATACTTTTTGGGTCAGATAAATAAACATTATATAATTTTTCACTTCTGTTAAGTCCAAAGTATTTCTTAAGTCTTATGAAAAACTTATTACTTAAGCACAAACATAGTTACAGCAGATTTTACTGACAGGTATTTTTGTTGGTAACTTATTTATAGCAGAATAATATATATCCTATTGTAAAGCAAACACAATGTACAGTATATATGCCATTAAGATCCCAGTTTACACGCTGTGCTTTGGCATTACTTTTCTCTTCATACTTTTAATCTATCGGTTTTATGTTTACATTTCATCACGAAATGGTATTCAAGATGTTTTTATATCTCCCAATAGGTATATTAAGTGAATCAATGAGTTATGAAAATTATTTTATATAATTGGTGTCTTATACTGGTCTTATATTTCGTCACTTTTTCAAAGAATTTGATTTAAATCGTCTTAATTATAGTTAACAGAAAGAACTAAATATTTATATCAAAGTTAGAATTAATGGAATTAACTGATAAATTAGATTTTTAATTAATCAATAAAAGGGCAAATTAAACAAAATAAAATATTATTACCGGTAAAAAAATTGTGTCAGTCTGTGTGTCTGTTTGTCTGTGTTTCCGCAATAATGTAATAAAAATTAGGACAATAAAATTGAAATTTTTATCATAAATAATTTTCAAAAAAAGACAAAATCACTGTAAATGTCATAACAATGCTATTTTTCGAAAATTTTAATAATGTCATATGAGATAAAACTTAAAAATTTTATTTTAACTAAAGTACTAAATTGAATGATTAAACTTCATTTATATCTATACAAATACTAATCGTAATTAGAGTTGACGCCGGTTTCGTAACTATACTTTAGTTATAAATTCTCAGAAAAAATTTTGAGATTATTATAGCTACTCATTTGAGATCATGCTTTTCATTGGAGGGTTAAATAAGTTTTATTTATTAAATATCACGATATAACTAGTTTTACTTAAATAATACTATAATGTATCACATTTTAATTGTTATCTAAAATGAGTCAAATTAATAATTCATTTGAAACAAATGACTCAATAGATATTAGTAATAAAAGTTGTCTACAAAAGTTAATTTAACCAAAATATAGTTTTGTTAACTTAATATGAATTTACAGAATTCATTATAAGATTTTCAATTTTCTCGAGTTGGGTTGGGTTAGTACACATGTGTAAAACTTGGGTTTGGACAGGATTAGGGTTCCACTTTAATTCCGGGATAGGGTAAAAAATTTGAGTAAACCTTTACTCTTTAACCCCTATAGTTATTATAATACATTAAGAATGAGCGCGAGTGCCAAAAATTGGTGACATTAACACATATTATCAAATCTAAAAGATGTACCAAGACAAGTTTGGTATCAAATGAAAGGTAATGAATAGAATCGAGATTTGAAAGAATTTTTGAAATCCAAGGCTCATTCGAATTATGGTCTTGAAAACATTATTATATAAAAATCGATTTTTCATATTTTTAATTATCAAAATTTGTTTAAATTGTTTAAATATGCGTTTAAATGTATTATTTGAATCTTCTTAACATCAAACAAATGGAAACTGAAAAAGACAAGGAAAATCACTTTCAACAATTAGGCTGAGGGTCCTCACCGCCAAGTATGCTACCGATGCAGATAGTCAGGCACAAACCCGAGATTTCAGGAACCGCAGCATTTCTGGACGTTATCTGCTGGTTCTGGAAAGCACTGATGAAGAGGACTCGACTTGATTTTATTAATTTGCAATTTTTATTTATACACCCTATTAATTATAAATTATCCACTTTAAAATTTTTCATTTCAATTTATTTCTAATCACTTTTATTTTTTTACAATTTTACAAGATATATTTTAAAGCATTTTTCAGTATCCATTGAACGGAACGAATAAATCTATATTTTGATGATTTATCAGTTATTAACTTGAGTGCCACCTTGGATTTCAAAAATTCTTTCAAATCTCGATCCTACTCATCATTACCTTTCATTTGAAACCAAATCTGTCTTGTTACATTTTCGGCAGAATCGTTAACGATTTAGGGATGTGGGATGGTCCTTTTTAAATAAACCCCTAGAATATTAAATTTGTTTTTTTGATAGTATGTCCAATGCGTCATCAGATGTGTATTGAGACCATAAAAATTTAAAACTTCCATACTTTAATTTTATACATTATTTTTCATTAGAAGATTAAATTTTTTTATATCTAAAAATAAAAAAGTTATTGAATAAAACTAATTCCAATTATTTTTGGAGAAACCATATATTATGAAGTCATTAAATTTTGAATTTTATCATTAAATTCAAAAAATCGAAGTGCATTGTAATTTTATACTTAAATGTTTTTCATCATATGAACTCATTTTTTTCTAAAGTTCTTCACTCGACAAACATCTATTATCTCATATCTATTTATGTCTTTCTATTCCAAATATATTCATTGAAAAATTAAGTTAATTAACAAAAAGGTCTAGACATACACCTACAGTATTATAACAGTAACTTGAGTATTGTGTTATAGCAAAGTAGATGTAATTGACTTACATTAAAATTAGAACTCATTTATAACTAATTAGTTTTGTGAACATTGCATTATTGGTTTTTTCAAAGAAAGCAAAGTTCTATAACAGTTCCTTAACTCAAATTTTATGTTTGGTCGGACACAAAATTTTTAACATTTCAAACTTTAAAATAACAAAAAAATTGAATGTTTTTTAACTTTACTCTACCTCTTGTTACGTTCCTTCTCTATAACAAAGCTTAAATCTCTAAATATAAGTGACATTTAGTTAATGTGAAAGTAACTGATATTATGTTTAATAAAAATAAAATAAGGCTTTTATGACTTTCAGGGTATTTAATATTTAATAGTAGTGCGCAATAAATAATTCATACATTCTTTAAGCAACTTCTTAGCAATAATAGTGTACAGTATCATAAGGTTTAAGCCTTTTTGGTGTATACCTAGGTATTAAGGTTTTCGGTCTGAAAGGAAAGCAGAAATCGGGGGTTAATTTGGGCGTGAAGTTTCACAATAAATTTCGGTTTTATCCGGTTTCTACCGATTTATTTATTTAAAATTTTACAAAAGTTTTAATAATAATCGAAAATATAAAATAGTAGTTTTTTTATTCATTCGATAATAAGTTTAGCCCTGTATTTGTTTGATATTCACTAAATTTGCTGATCGATTCGGATAAAAATTTCCACAATCAATGCATAAAACATTAATTATTTAAAGGAAGAACAACACAAATGTTTATAAAATATTTTAATAAAAATGTCTGATAGAAAACATGAACTTTCGGCTTTTACCGGCTCACGCCGAAAACCTTAATGCCAAGGTATATATTGAGCTTATTTTAGACAAACATTTTCAAAAGGATTTCATTAGTGTTTGAGCATTAAAGCAAACAACAATTCTCTATTAAAATTAATACAAATCTAACTTTTTTATAAGAATAATCCAACTTAAAGATGAGCAAAACTTCTAAAAGGTATTGTGCTCTAGAAGACTGTATACCAGGGATGCACAAGTGTAGTTAGGGGATTCGAACCCTCCCCCAAGAAAATCGATTCTCAAAAATAGGTCCCTTTTTGATTTTAATTAAAATTTCAAAATTGATTAAAATTAAAAATGTTTTCAGAAAACCGATAAATTTTTGATCCCTCGAAAAATGGAGAATTTCTGAAAGCTTCCCAAATGTAACTGTGGATTCCTCGTGTATGCATCGCTTTCGCTCAAATACTAAGCAGAGACAACATTTTTGTGTTCTATTCATTTTAATTTCATAAATCCTATAAAATTGAAATATTATAGGATAATAAAAATAAGCTAAACTACGTATTGATCTGTTTTTAGAGCTTTGTTGCATTTAGTGTAATAACTTTATACCAAACTCTGATATAAATAATAATTTGATTTGATTTTTGCAAATATTATTAGAGATGATTCAATGGATCAAATGCTAAACTCAATACGCAGTAATTGTACCAAAACAACACACCCAACAACATCTTCAGCGAGCACAGGAAATGGTCAGAGTTTACAAAACCCTAATGTGAGCCAATTCGGACTTCAATTATTGGAAGGAAGTGCAAGCCATCAATCGATACTTGACTCTCACGCCAATTCTGCGATAAATGCTCTCATCTATATTGGAGTAGTGCTACTCTTATATATTCTCGGAATGGCATGTATTGTAATGCGATATATGCTCATGAAATCGCACAGTAAATCACAACATCCATCGCCACCCTATTATTTCGGTGGCAACAGAAAAAATAGGGTAAAAAACTTAAAGTCTAGCTATAGTTGTATATAAAATGTACAATTTTTTATTCAATTGCTTTATTTTTAAGCTTAATTGAGGATAAATGCAGTATTTTATTCTTTAAATTATTGGTTATTCAACACTTTTTGCTTTACATAGTTTAAAGACAATCTTTTTCTTTCTAATGCAGTCAATGTATTGCTTTTGCTCTTAATATCTTGCAATAAATTTTCTAACCTGAGTGGTTCAAAATTTTCTGACATTTTACATCTTGTCTTTGTGTATACTGTGACGTAATTGGATCCATAATTCTAAATCATGTTATAATTTATAATAAATAACTGTGTTTTCAGTAATCTTTTGATATTTACTTGAAGGCAACAACAACTACGACAGCGACGACAACTCTCGGCGGCACATCTGTCACTGGTTTTGTTGGTGGCGGAGCTTCGACTTGCATCGATGGTGATGTGACACCACCTGAAATTAGATTTATCGAAACTGAACTCTAATATGAATTCTCGTGTTTCAAAACTAACACCAAATCTAATAAGTTTTTCGCGAACAAGAAAAAAGAAACAAATTTAATAAAAAAGAAACATTTATTTTGACTTCAAGAGTAAGTTTTCATCATTTCAGGTGATTATGTGATATATCTCTCCATTTCATCATTAGTATAAGCAATCAACTGAACCAAACTCTCTATTATTAAATCAAAACCGAATTCTTTTTTTATTGTTATATTTATCATAAGAATCAAACAATGATCTGAACTGACTTCTAACTAATCAAATATTTGAAGAACTAATGTATAAGTGGAATAATAACTACTATACCTAAGGTCTTATTTAATGTTAATTTATTTATTGAACTCAATTTAATTAATATTTTATTAAAAATTAGTTTATAAGAAGAGAACAATAGACTTAATATATTTAAAATACGGATTTTTGAGTTATAGTTAAACAAATTAAACATTTGAAAAAATCACGAAAGCATAACAAACTTTTTTCAGTAAAGTTTATTAATGAAGTCAATTAAATCCAAGAATGAGCTGAAAGTGAACTTTTAAATTAATTAATGAAAAATTATTTTTTGCTAATGAAATGAAATAAGAGTTAATATAAATGACTGCTCTTTGAGATTATAAACTAATGAAACTTTTTTACTTTGATTATATGTATTATACATTCTAAATATGTGTTCGGTATGTAATTATGTTTATATTAATATGTTATTAACCGTTGTTAACAAACTATGACATTACTAAGTAATTGTTTAACAAATTTGAGCAGAACTTAATATATGAATAATTTATACAATTATTGTAATACAAGTACTGCACACTTCTGTCAAATGGAAAAGAAATATTTGACAAAAGCATCTATTTTATAGTTATTCACATTACTGTTATTATATTGTATTGTAAAACAAATTATAGCATTTATGTAACATTTCCTGACACACCAATTGAAGCAATAAAGTAAATCACTTTATTGAGAATAACATGTTCATTATCTGTATGCCTGTCATCTTTTCTCTTTACTTGTATTAAATGTCATAATCTCTGTTCCAACCGTTCATTGACATATCTGTCAAAGAGACAAAGAGTTTACTTTCGTTCACTCAACTGTTAAGTTCTTCATTGAAACACTCGGATAAGTCAACATTGACTCAAAATTAGATAAAATAAAGGGCAAATTTTAAAAAGTTACAATCAAATGTTTGTATTTGAGTTAGCTTTAAAAATGCAGTCGATTCAAATACAAAAACTAAAGGCACTTCAACTCATACACAATTTTTAAGAATACAATTTTAAGACTTTGTTTAAATCAAGTATTGTTTGAACTTCAATCTTATCCTATAAAAGTAATTTCTTTTAACAGACATATTCCAAAGATATATAAAAGATCTTATATTTGTTCACATAGTAAAGTTATTTGTTAAGTTTTATAAAAAGGAATGTTCTTTCAGAAAAAATCAATTCTGATTGTTTTCTGCTTTTTAATCAATTCTTCAAATATCTCCTATTTCAAGAAATTTTCTAATATAAGCTTCAATTATAGCAACATTTGTGCAGCTTTAAAATCATGCAAAAGTCTGGTTTTAACATATTATTGGATAAATAGTGATAATACAAAACAAATCAATCATCAATTTTTCTAATAGAATGTAATTTTTTAAAAATTAAATCGTTTTAAATGAAAGTAAATTTTATTTGTATTTAACTCAGAAAGAAAACTAAACTGAAAATGTGTAATAGGAATAAGTTTGAAATACGTGAGACAGTTGGGCCACAGAATGAAAGTGAATTAAAAAAAGTTTCAACAATTGAATGACTCGCTGTTCACTTAATTTAACCTCTTTTTGGATTTTATTTTTAATCAATTTAACTCTTGCTATATATATAATTAAATTCAAAATGAGTTTTAATGTAAAAAATATAATTTGTTGTTAAATAAAAGATAAATTATTTTGCCTATAATTTAAGAGAAAATTTTAAGTGCTTTTTACTTATTTTAGTGCTTTGAGAGTTAGAACCTTCTGCAAGCGAATCATTCAATTGGTAGAAAATCTACACTAAAACGTTAATATTAAATATATACTAAATAGAGTCGGTTTTAAATAAATATTTTTCTTTTTCATCTGAAGTGCCAATAGATATAATATAGTCTATGCGTTTTATAACGATAAACAGAATACGAGCTGCTGCTGTATATACTTCGAAAGCTGGCTGAATGGCTTAGTGGCCTGTATTGGTTCATTATTGAGTCAAAAGTTCACACAGTTCACTAAGTGGCTGTGGGTTCGAGTCTAACTGTATGCCAAAAAAGTTTTTCCAAGGCTAGCATAGACTAAGCGGCCCAACTTA
>JAQGCH010003534.1:0-10434 GCA_034699485.1 Nanhermannia elegantula
GTTCACTCTGTGGCTGTGGGTTCGAGTCTAACTGTATGCCAAAAAAGTTTTTCTAATGCTAACATAGACAAAAGCGGCCCAACTTAAGGTACTCTAGTACTCTTAACAGGGCTGCAGATTACCTGGAGATAGTTCAGTGCCTCACATTCAATATGATTCACACTATCCTAATCTGGCATTAAGCGCTTTAATACCTTTGAGTCGGAAAAGCGGTATATAAATGAATTATCACATATTGTGACTTTTCAATTGGCATTTAAGGTTAAGCACGCGCTTCAATAATGCAAACAATTCTCAATTATTTCTAATTAGAGAACATATAACGGTTAAGTTCAATAGTGTTCCTAATGTATTGGTCTTTAACTTACATTGTGTTTAAAATAATCCAATGATTTAATATTATAACGGATTGATAGATACTATGATACTATAAATGATATAAACTCAATTCAAAGAAAGATATAAACTATAAATAATCATTGATAAATTTGTGGCTTATGGAATAGTTTTGGATTATTGCTATGCATACGCTTCAATAATATAAATCTATTCATATAAATCCTGGACCTATCAATCACTTTTTTGAATGTTGCACGAGATATAATGTACATGTATTGATAATTGTTCATCAAATAATTAAATATAATGATTAGGGATGGGAAGTTCTGGACCTTAAAATATGGTTTTAGGCGCCTAAAATAGTACCTAAAAAACAATGAAATAGGCACGAAAAATATGCACTTATAGGACATTTAAAAAAAAATTTTTCTCAATTTCAGTAATGTTAATCGTGTTAATTCAGCAAAGTCTTTAATTTAAACGGATTATTAAATCAATATAGATAGTTTAATATTAAACAATATTCTTTAAATGATTTTTTAAATTTAGCTCTTCAAATAAGTCAAATATTATAGAATTTTTACCAAAAATTTATAAAAAGTTATGATAAAGGCTCTAATAAGACATTATAGGAAAAAATAGGACCTAACCATCAAAAAGGCAATTATAGGCATTTATCTCAAATTATCTTAAATATCTGTGTCTCAAATATCTTATTTTAGTGGAATTCGGATTCATATTCAACTCAGAGTTAGATAAAATTCAAGATAAAAAGTAGGAAAGTACAGAACTTTCCAGCCTAATAATGATAAATATCTTAAAATTTTCTATTTTTAATTTTTTTTATTATACTCATTCATTATATTATACTCACTCATTTATTATACTATTATACTTATTCATAAGAAGGTGGTTTTTTGAGATTGTGCAGACAATAAATTAACTTTCTCCTGCAGATTTCTAGAAGTTTCTGTCAATTAACTTCGATCAAATTCGATAAAAAAAACTCTATGACCTATTTTAAAAGGCGTGACTCGTTCTTCACAGATCTATCAATTAGCTGATTCACTATTAATTAATGGATACTTTCAAATTCTCAACATTTTTATTTGTTATTATTTATTTACTTTCAAAAGAACTTATTTGTTAGCGAAATCATACACTTATTTGTTTGGATGCATTTATTTTTTTTGTTGTTTTTTGCAAAAAATGTCTCAGAAAACCGACAATTTAAACAGACGTTCTTAAAAATTCTTATTTTAAATAACGAGAATTCTAATGGATCTGTCAATCTTTCTGATTATTCTTCAAATTCATATCTACGGTAAATAGATATTGATATAAAAATACAATTATTCCTCAGTACAATCAATAGTTATTAATTACTATCTGTTAAGGAATTACGGCTTCATTAGAATTATATGTAGTTTATTATTATGAAGCCATAACTGAATTATCAAATATTTACCTAAAAATTCATATGGTTTTTTGGTCTACAATCAGTGCCTTACCCAGAAATTTTTGGTTGAGCCAGCAATAGGGGAAAATCTCAAATTTTTTCTTTCTACAGACCTACACTTAATAAACACAAAATTCTTGGAGGGGGGGCCTGGGCACCCTTGGCCCCATAGCTGGGTATGGTACTGTTTACAATACAGATGATCCACACATTCATCTAAACTTATTCAAACAATCAATTCAATCATTTGGAAATTTATGGACTTTTAAATATATGTTAGTTTGTTGTTATGAAATATAATTGGATATTTATATTTGCATCAAAATTCTAAGTTCTATCTCTCTTATGCTCTATTTTAGATATTGTAAACCATGAATTTCAAAGGTCGACAAAACATTATCCATTTGCTTACTGCTCAATCATGAGGAAAATCCATTTGAATAGTTCAGTAGATCTTAAAGATATGATTCAAATAATGTTTTGTTGCAATAGGTTTAGTAAAGAACAAAATAGATCTATTGAATCAAGTTATTAGGGAATAAATCCAATCATTTCTTCCAATTGAGAACTTAGTTTGAGACTCAAATGAATCCTAAGGTTTAATTATTTTCTTCCTGTAATATACGGATCAAAACAAAGCACAAAGAAAACTCGAATCATAACAAGAATGTTTCAAAATAAATCAAATATAAAATTGATTTTTGAAATATTAGTAAATTATAGATAAAAAGATGGATTCTAAGAGAGCATAAAGTATTAATAAAGTTAAGCCATACTTGGCTACAAAGAATATGTTAAAGATTTTGCAATTATTATTATTTAATACAGATTTTAATATATATATAATTTGTATGAAATTACTAAAACATTAAAAATTTATTATATCATACAAACGAATTTAATTAAATTCCTATTAAGCCAAGTATACCGTATATGGCAATAAATTCTGAATAAAATAAAACTAATTTTTATAAGATTTTAGGCAATAGTAGGTTTATTGCATACATAAGTGTCTAAAAAAGAAATCTAAAATTAAATGCTGCATAATATGGAAATTTTGTGCCCAAAAATAGTTTTTAATACTGATGACACCAATAGAAGTAAAACATTGATATATAACAAAACTAATAAATATGGAACTGAGATGTTATGATAAGTTGAGAAAAAATATTGTATAAATATGTTAATTGAATGAAACGATGAAACATACCTTTGAAAATGGGACATATTTTCCATACACTGACTCCTCCAATGCCCAGGAATTGTCCGAGTGATGCTTCGAGAAAGAAAGTTGGAATTCCAGCCAAAATCAAACATAATAAATAGGGCACTAAAAATGCACCTGATTTGAAAGAAAAAAGTATAATTCGAGATAAGAATATAAAATTGTATTTTATGTATAATTTATAAATATAAAGACAATTTTTTGTATCATAGAATATAAGATCAGTAATAATAATATGACATAACATATAAAAGTTAGAGTATTTTGCCACTAAAAGGCCAACATATCTTCTAATATGAATTGTTTGGGGCGGTCTATGGCAAAAGCCAAATATATGATGACTAAAACTCCTCAGGAGATCATATTAAAGCAATAAGAAAGCTATTACTAGAAATCAGAGCTGCCCATAACTCACTTCTTAGGAAAAGGCAAAAAATTGTTTTCATCCATATCTCATGTGAACACATAAGAAAAGGACTAAGAGTGAGGTAAGCGCATGAAGTCTATGCTGTGGTATTATATTGTGCTGATATGATAGAAAAGAATGTTTTACAAAACACGCTTCAATTACTTTTTATAGCGAATAAATAAAATGGGGGTTTCATTGAAATACGGAATATAAGTAATATATATCACAAGATTTATAATAAAAACGTGATAAAGAATAAGAAGAATGTGAAACCAAAAAAAATAGTAAACATGCACATGGGTTCGTGTGTCACATATTGAAGATATTCTCAAATTGATTAGTAATTGAAATTTTTGCTTTAAAAAAATATTTGTAATATTCTACATATGATTCTATTTTTTATTTAACTTATATTTTATTGTCTATACTTATACTGTATATTATATCCAGCGATATTCAGCTCCAGCAGTTGTCGAGCTTTTATTTTGCCAGACGTGAGCGCCCGCTCGAGCTTAAAGTCTATATATTTTTTTCATATTTCATATTTTTACAAAGGTATCAATTTTTAAACAAAATTTTAAAGAATTTAGGCATAAAATGGCACACATTATCGTATATTTGCTTGAAATAAACTAATTTTGTGTAATAAAAAGCTTCTAAAATCATGAAATTTGTTAACTTGGCTCTCAGTGAACGCTCGGTACAGGAGAGCGAGCGTGCTCTCGAGCGTTCTGATTGTGTCGAATGTGAGCGTCGAGCGTAAACACCACTGATATATAAAAATAGAAAAAACTATCTTTGCATTTTATGAATAGAAACCAAATTTGCTTAACTTAACTAAATTCCTATAAAATGAGTTACTAATGTATAACAGAAATGAATGAAACAGTCTCTTTCATAGATATTATAAGAACTTTTTGAGTCAGAGATAATTAAATCATTAATTAATTATCAAAAAGTCAATACTACTGAAAATGTCTTCAAAAACTATACAATTATTATTTTGAAATATTGAAAATGTCTTTAATATGACTGCATTTAGGGAATATATGTTACAGTATCTAAAATTATAATTTTCTCTAATTCATTGGAAATTAAGTATTTATTGCATAAAATTCTAAGTATGCAAAGAATGTGACTTAAAAATAAAATCTTACGATATATAAAACAGAATTAAAATGTTTAATCAAATGAATAAGGCCTATAAACTACATAAGTTGTGCAGAATTACTCGTATATCAAATATTTATTATAACATACAAAAAAATTGGTTTGAATTCAATCAAATTCCTAAAGAGCCAAATGTTCTTTTCATTTGTTCCATTACAATAGCAAAAGAGACCATTAGTGGCCATTTTCTATTTTACTATAAGTATACTTAAATGCAATATACGATGATTTATAAGAGACGTGTTGTGCATATTTCATAAATTTATTTCAAATTTACTAAATTTTCTTAGCACTGAATCGAAAATTTTGAAACTATTTAATTTTCGAATTCATTTCTATGATTTGTTGAATTCATAAATCTTTTGCAATAACTAAAAGTAAGTGATTTTGAGCTAAAATTTTATGGTTTTTAGAGAAAAATCTCAAATAGTATCGAATTATAATTTTTCAACAATTAATAAATAAAAAGATTATTAAATGATTTGATTTGATTTGAATTTGAAATTTAGATCAAAAAATAACTAAAGCCTTAGACATAGCGTTATGCAAATGATGTCTAATTTTTAACAGTTTATAGCAGTTATTGTACCTTTCGGTACATTCCATGCAAACGTCAAAAGCAGTCTTGAGAATTAGGAGAGAAAGAGAGGGAGAGATGTGATGCGAATTATTGATTTTAAGCGTGCGATATGTTTGGATGCGAAGCAGAGTTCAGTATTTACGGTTGAGTTATTCGCACAACTATACCGTCAACCGCTCTTTCGCCCAAATAAGTGTTGAGCACACAATTCTTTCCACAGAATGTATGACACTATACCAAACTCTATTCACAATTACTTTAAAGATTTACGCTTAGAAAACGTTTAACAAGATGTTCAACATATTTAGGCATAAAGCGAAAAATTAGGAAAGAGTTAGTTTTAGGTTTAAAGCTCTTCTAATAGCAAAACAAACATTTGGACAAAATTAAGCTCTGTTTTCATTCATTTCATATTTGAAAAGAGAAGAATGAAATTAAAATTACTAAATAATGAAATTTTGATAAGCTGTAAGCCATTCATATTTCTCTCTCTCTCTCTCTCTCTCTCTCTCTCTCTCTCTCTCTCTCTCTCTTCCTCTTCCCAGTCAATTGTGGTGATGGCATCCATAGCACCCTTTGATGGCCTTCATCTATGGCAACGCTCTGATGCCAGTATCGATTTTGAATTGAAAAACTCGAACAAATACACTATTTTGCTTCATCGCAAATACTTTGGGTATAGTTTTCAGTTAAAAGAGTAATTTCACTACAATTGAAAGTGAACTTACTCTCACTCATGATTAGCTAAATTTAAAAGAAAAATTCCATCGCTTGGGTAACCTTTACTAACAATTGTTATATAAGAAACACTATTTTTAATATTTTCAATTGTAGACGTCTTTACGCTTTTATTAGTTTGAAATCAATAAAGTGTCCATTCCTTCAACTATTTGCTGATAAGAATTGCAATAAATAAAAAAAATTGTAGAGAGAGAGAGAGAGAGAGAGAGAGACTATATGGTTAATGATGTTAAATGTTATGTGATTTACACTTTATAGGAAAGAGATGTAAACGAAGTGAATTCCATTCTATTGATAGAGGTTTGTGATTGAATGTAAGATCATTGATATAGAGATTAAGTAATAAATTGAAGACTAATTGGAGAAACAAGTTTGCGATAAAGTGGCGAAAAAAAGTAGCAAATGAAGAAGAATAGTGTGACCAACACTATTAGAAACGACTTATATTAATCAATGAATTAATTATCTGTTTAATAATAATTAATAATGTTTTCAGTGGTTTCGTGCAATTTAAGAGGTCATTAAGTGAACTCATAATAATAGATTGAATTATTTGCTTTACATGCAAATTGACTCATAATAAAGTAGTATCTGATTACACCTTTTGTTAAGTAAAATGCAAACATCATTACTATTAATGTAGAGAATTATGCAAAACTATAGTCGAAAACATTGCATCAAATTTCAGTAATTTGTGTAGACATAAGTCTCTAATACTTTATGAAGATTATTGATTTTATATTCTTATGCAATCTATTCTGAGACAAATTATACATAAGTTACATATGAGTTATAGTATATTGTGATACATGAGTTACATTTTTGAAGAAGCATATCTGCTTTTTTATTGATACTTAATCTTTAAAGAAAAATGAGTTTTAGCGCTCTTGTTATTTGTGTTAATGATTACTAAAATACAGCACAACTCACAGATCAAATAAACTAATACATAACCAAATTCTGTGAACTGCACAGAATCGGATTTCCTCAGATGCGAAATATTACGAGTAATTAGGAAGTGACAAATAAATTGGCAGCAATATTGGTTGCTCTGCATCGCCAATATTTAAACTGTTTTTAATGACAAGCGGGAGAAATAGAGACCATATAAAGAATAGGAGTATACAAAAGAAAGGGAGAGTTATGTGAAATAGAGACCGAAAAGACGGACATATATTTATAATTCTTGTCATAATCAGACACAACATAAAAGGACTATAAATTGAGAATAATTTATATTAAAATAAAAGTTAAGAAAAGTAATATCTATTTAGTTGAATGATTAGTTTCCGCATTCTGTAAACAAAACTATGAGTAAACGAATTTTACATTTAAAAGAGAATTTTGCAAAAGAAAGAATGCTCTGAAACATAAGTAACATAAGAACATAAGAAAATGTCAAACCTCCTCCATTTTTATAACAAAGATATGGAAATCTCCAAACATTTCCTAATCCGATAGCATAACCGACACAAGACATAAGAAAGTCCAATTTTCCCGACCACTGTCCTCTTTCAGGCATATCTCCGTCAACTAATTTCACTTCAGTAGGCACAGCACCGATTGGGGCAGCATTATTAGCTTGATATCTCTCTCCACCACCTGATCCACCGAAACTATTCATTTCTAACTTATTATTATCCGTCATTTCTTCAATGAAAAAAGTTTAAATCAAATTCGAATCTGAATAAAAACAAATGTGAACTCAATTGACAAACAGAAAAAGAAATAAAAACTTGAAATAATGGCTTAAATGCAGCGCACGATTCAAATGAGATTAATTAACGCTTTCTTATATACAAATAGCAAAATTTGCACCAATTATATGATTGCGATACTGAATGAGTTTACTATTTGGAAGAAAATCACACAATAACAGCATTACGTCTAAAATGGTGATGCTTTACAAGTGATTTAAGCACTTTGAGAGTCAAAATGGTTTTGTATTTTTGTACTTCTCTAACAATGATATGCTTTAGACTAAAATAATATGTAGAAGTTCTTATCAATAAAAGCAAACTAAATAATTATGATCTAAAATAAGCTTTGTTCCGATGGATCACAAGTGAGTCACTTCTTCTTTAGTTGCATAAAGTAAAGTATCGACCATACAAGTGATCACTTATTGTATTGTATTGAGAAACGAGAAAATATTGATGCACTTAAAGTCACATGACTTCAGAACCAATGGAATTGTGATACATCAGAAGCGTTCTTCAGCGCAGTTCACTCGGAGAGTCGACACCTGTAAAAGTTGTTCATTTCCTTCCACTACATCTACTTCTTCTAGTTATTCTTTTGCTACTTCTAATCAATTTTGAAATGTTGTCCGTGTCTTATATGGCTATGAGTAGCCACTAATGAAGATATAAGGCTTGTGTCTGATAATAATTGTCCGCATCCGATAATGTCCGCATCAGATAATGTATCTATTTCTGCATTTTCCCTATCATTTTGTTTGCTGTACTCAAACTTTATTGATTTACGAAACATAGGATTCTTGTGCCGCCAAAAATGATCTAAAATTTTTATTATATTTGCTTCTTTTACTCAATGCACAACATCTTTACACAACTCTATCTACACAACAGCTTTAGCCCCAGAAAATCGATTCAGATTTTGACTTATACTTTGCCTTATACTATATTGTACTGTATATACTGTATAATATGCACATCTATAGCACATTTATAACATTATGTGACACACTGTATACTGTATTGTTCTGTACAGCGCTCTATAGCATACTGTATATATTGTACCAAAACCTTTCACTGCATATTTTGTTCCCAGTCCTACCTTAAGCATATAGTAACCAATTTTAAGAGTCAGCTGCTTCACAATCAGAGTGAGGCCCATTTCAAATCAATATCAGTCTGAGCTTCATTTGACTTTCAAACAGTTTCCAAAGACTGAACTGCTTGTAACTGAGTTAGTGGTTCGCACCATAAACCGCCTCTACTATTCAGTTGTTTCTCTACTTAATTCAATGACGATTGCTATCACTTGTGTTACAGTTCAGTAATACTAATGAAAAGGAAATTGCGGTACTGAAAAACACAGAGTAGACCTTCTTTATTGATATAAGTTTTAGATCATTCATGCAAATCACAAAGTCTACGCTATTCTGCACAAGCAGTACAAAATCATTTCATTTGTTTAAATCTCTCTCTCATTTTCTTTTTAAGTCTAATGGTTTTATAAATAGATTTCTATTCTTTAACTAATTTGAATATTACTGCAAAATACTGAATCATAATTATGTCACTCGTACTGTACTGTAATTAGATCACAATTGCAATTCAGATAATAATTAAAGAAATGTTCATTTTATAATTTGATGGTTTTAAAGGTTGAAAGAGAAAATATTTTTGAATGTTTAATCTTAAATTAAGATATTTTAATAATAATACAGATTTATGCAGACCTATAGTGAAGCAGTTATGCAATAAATGAATTGCAGTAATATTACAGATAATATTTGACCGATATCTGTGACGGGGGAGCAGTTCAAACCACCGATTCCCTGTTTTAATACCCTTATAGCAAACTTTTCTCATTTATCTCTTATCATAAACACTGATTTTAATTATTTCAAAACTACAGAGTTTATTATAAATTTTATTATAATAAATACATAATGTTTTACCTGTTTATATTTTGCTATAAAATATCAAAATTTTTATTTTATGGGTTGGCATACATCGAAACTAGACGGGAGACCGAAGCGAGTCCGTCGTACGTAAACTACTTGTGACGGACGGTAGGACTAGGCATAGCTGCGAGGCTCGAAGGGCCGAACTTTCATCCATTGTAACCTAAGCAGTACATTAACCTAAATGTATAAATGTGTTTGCAAGATAAATATGGGTTTCCATTGAAGTATTTATTAAAATAAAATTATTATTAACATTGTAGTTTGGAAATAATTAAACCAGAGATTTTCATAAAAGATAATTGGGAAAAGTTTGCTATAAGGGTATTAAAACAGGGAATCGGTGATTTGAAAATCGGTGGTTTGAACTGTGACGGTATGGCGCAGAACCTCCGAACGGTTGAATTCGCGTCCTTAAAACACTTAAACTTTAGGGCTTTTTAATTAAGTTTTTGAAAAATCCATTACTTATATAAATAGTTTATTTAAATTAACAGAAGTTAAATGTAGCGATGTTCCAATTTTCTATTTCAGTTCCAGTTTCAGTTCCAAGAATTGAAACTGATAATTTTATTCAGTTTCAGTTCTCGGAACTCAAATCAACACTAATAATAAATGAAGTGCAAGTGATTTATTGTTGTATTGTATAGAAAAGTATTAAAAGTACTAGAAAGTATCATAAAGTATAGAGAAGTACAAAAGTAAAAGTATATATATTGTATATGCTGTATAAGTATTACCGGTATATAAAATATAAAGTTATGCTATAAATTAAAATTATTTATGAGTTAGAGGTATATAACAACTAAAATAAATATCACAGCATTCAACTTTAGTTAATTTTAACCTTTCTAAT
>JAQGCH010003535.1:0-10431 GCA_034699485.1 Nanhermannia elegantula
AGATAATATTAATTGGTGTGCGCGCATTGGAAGATGGAAATCAAGTTGGATTACCCTATCTCACTGAAAGTCGTAGTTCTCATTATTCATCTAAATTTCAAAGAGCTTTTGAAAGTATAGGAACAGCGCTAAGCAATCAGGGCTCTAAAGAAGTTGACATCAAAGCAAAGTTTGAATTCTGCTTTTAATCCTATAAAACGATATTCATTATTATTTTATTTTATATTTAGCGAACAAAACTTTCCAGTGGCTGAACCTCAACAAGTGTATGATGAAGTGAGTCGACAACAGGACCAAAATGGAAAGCCATACGAGTCTTCAAATAGTCAAATAGGTTCAGTTGATCTCTCAGAAGATGGTAAAGCTGAAAGACTGAGAGAACAATATTGGACACAAATGTTTCTCAAACACGACGCAAAACAAAGAAACCAATTTTCAAGACGAGAGCCTCAACATCAAGGGGTGATTACTTATGAAATTCAATCAAAAGTTTTTGACAATAAAGTGAAAAACAACAAAAATGATGATAATTCTCAAGTCCATCATTTGATACAAAATCAGGAACAACTTAAACTGTTGCCCATTGAAATACCAGTGGACACGACTCCAAGTGCTCTGTTTGTGATTAACGCTCCATCGCTTTCAAATGGAGAACAATTTACTCTAAACAAAAATTCACAAAATACTAGACATTATGTGGATATTCCAGAAGAGGTGAGCCAGGAATTCGAACTCAATAAAAATAAAGATAATGAAAGACAGAGAGACCCCTCAGAAGCGCATTTATATCCACGACAACCAATTTTAGCGAAACCTAAAATTCTTGCGATAGAAGCGAAATGTTCTAAAGAAGCGATTCAAGTGAGAGTCACTTATGATAAACCGTTTGATGGTATTATATATGCGAAGGGACACTACAGTGATATTTCCTGCCATTTCGTAGAGCACAGGACGGGTCAACTCGTTTATGAATTTTTATTAGAAGTAAATCATTGCGGGACTACTTTTGTAGATGAATATGCTTCGAGAGGAGAATCATATTTGGAAAACACTTTAATATTTCAAAATGAGCCCACATTTCAAGAAGTTTGGGACTCATCGAGACTTTTAAAGTGCTCCTGGAGTGGGGTTTTCGATAAAACAGTACAAACATCGGTGAATGTGGATGTACTCGACTCGCAGTCGATCACATATATGGGTGACTCAGTAGAGAGTCATATGGATATACAATACGGACATTTGCCTAATGCTGCACCTGTTCAGGGATTTGTACGAATTGGAGATGACTTAACACTTTCTGTATCATTGGTCGGTTCGGACGCTAATAATTTTGATATACATGTTAAGGACTGCATCGCACACGACGGAGATGTTAAAAATTCTGTACAATTGACAGACGAAACCGGTTGTGTTCTTAAGAAAAAATTATTGGGTCAGTGGCAGAAACGAAGAAACACTAATGAGGCCGTTGTCACCACATTTTCTTATATGCAAGCGTTTCGGTTTCCCGAAAAAATGGAGGTTTACTTCGAATGCAATATTGAAATTTGTAAAAACGAGTGTAAAAACTTTTGTCCTGAATATGAAGAATTTCAGATCAGAAGCCGTAGTGATAACATCGAAGATGACTCCAAGAAAAGGTCAAAACGAACCGCTAATAATAGCTTTAATACTAGAAACGATACGCGAATAGAACCGATTCGATTACTTCGTGGTATTCGTGTTATTGTTCCCAATGATCTGGACTTTATTGAATCCAAAAATATGGGCAATTCTTCTAAAAATGAGCTCATAATAGATCGAAAGAATACCATTTGTGTTCCGGTGACAAACTTCACTATGAGTTTATTCATGATTTTTATAACTCTTATTATTTTGTGTATAATTACTTCAATTCTATGTCTTAAGTATTATGAAGCAAAACAGTTCAATCGGAATTCAATCCAAGCCCTAAACGATAAGTTTTCTAAAAATATCATTGGATTTAAAAACTGATGAATTCTTTGCCTGTATTGCATATGATATTAAAGATTTTTGAAATATTAAAAAAAATACAAAAATTGTTGAACTGAATTATATGTAAATCAAAAAGAATTAAAACTTCTTTCAGATGAATAAAATCTGAATTAAAGAGTTGTCTCAATCAGTGAAAAGTTTATATTTATGTCAATCTTTAATAAATTTGTTAAATCCATGAATAGATTAATGTTAAAAATGTTTTGACTGAAGATTTAATTTAATAAGCATTAGATTAAGATAGAGTTGAATCTCTATTTCATATATTCTTTGATTAACCTACTTACGAATATACACTTCCTATTTTGGATCTTTGAGCCCAAAAGCTTAGACCGTTCAGACCTCTAACGCTTATTTTATTTTTTTATTTAAAAAGTGTTTGCGTTGTAAATAGTTTTTAAATCAATTCAATTATTTTCAAAAATTAATTCAAATATCGATAACATATTGAGATTTATTCTTATGCTTTCACTGATTATAACTGAAAAAGTTTTCACTGATTTTATTCACCATTAATAGTGTTTTGAGTGCTTTTGATGTGAAATATTGAACTATTTGTACATAAAATATATATTTATTATTGAAACTAATATTAAATGAATTGAATGTAAACTAATGGCAGACATAAGCGAAACTATTCAGAGACAAATCGACGAATTGAGTGCTCTTAAGGCTATATTTAGTAATGATTTAAGAGATTTGCGTCACTCGAGTGGCGACAGTCCTAACAATTGGTGTCCAATAGAAGTAGAGATCAATTTGAAGCCGATGGTGAGTATGTCTGAACTCAATAACGAAGTGTACGTACGGTTAGACCTTTACGTGAAATGCGGCAAAAAGTATCCCAATGTTATTCCCGACGAAATCGCACTCAAGAATGTCAGGGGTTTGTCATCTGTTGTTTGCCAACAATTAAGGTCACAATTGTATGATTTGGCGAAGAGTTTGAGGGGAGAGGTCATGATCTTTGCCTTTACAGATCATGTCCGACAATACCTTCATAAGCATAATAAACCTCCGCTTAAGAGCTTTTACGACGAAATGCTTTCGCGAGAAAACAAACGAGAATTACAAAAGACTTTAGAGTTAGAGAAAGAAATGGAATCCATTCGTATCAGAAATGACTTAAAAAGAAAACAATTGGAAGAAGAAATGCAAAGAAAACAAATGGCATTACAAGAAGAATCTCGAATGAGACGGGAATCGCGTGAAGACATCGGAATCACTAATTTTTACGGCAATTCATTAAATGAAGCGAAACGTGATTTTAAGTCTTCATTAGTAAAGTGTTATTCAACTCATGAAACGACTTGTATTACATTTTTAGTCAACGGTATTGAACGCAAAATACAAAGAGGAAAATGTATTTTTCACAACAATTTGCGGCAATCAATAGAATATTTAGGACTCGATTTACTGACTGGAGAACCGTTTGTTATCATTGAATGGATTTTAAATGTTAATCAATTAAAACAAAATCCTTTACTAGAATTTGAAGCAATTGATTACAGGAAGAGTTTGGATGATATCGTAAATCGTATTTCAAAAATAGAAACTTTTTTCAAAACCAAAATGAAATGTTTAGAGCACTCGAATCTGATCCGTTATTTATCAATGAAATACTCGATTGAATCTGATTATATAGTTATTGATCTATTACAAGAATATATTAATGGAAATTCTTTATTCAGTTTAGCAAATGTTCTGAGAGGACAACCTTTTGATTTAAGTTTAATCAGATATTATTCAAAGCAAGTGTTGGAAGCTCTCAATTATTTACACAAACAATTCTGTCCTCACGGAGACCTCAAAGAAACGAATCTATATATTGATAGTATTAGTGGTAATATTAAAATGAGTGGATATTATTTAGAAAAACAGATTTACGACCTGTACTATGATCTGAATGTTAACCAAACGAAACCTTTTCATTCAAACATAATTCACACAAATATTCACAGACTAATGATGAAAGATATCTATAATTTTGGACTTTTAGTCAGTGCTATGAGTAGTGATTGGAATTTTATGAAAGATCTTCATTCCAACAATTTATTAAATAAAAATTATTTTGAAAATGATTTCAAGAATTTCTTAGAGAAATGCACTGATACTGAAGAGAACGCCCGTTGGTCTCCAGAAAAACTTCTTCAGCACAAATTCATTTTGTATCAAAAAACTTGTGCCAACTCATACACTAATAGGAAAGATCAAGAGTTGAAATCAGTTCCCATTTCTAATGGGAAACTGGAACAGATCGAAGAAACAAAAAATAATGAAAGAAATAATGAAACAAAAGTCTTATTGAGTTCTATTGTCTCGTCAGGAATGCATTCTCGACTCGCAAACGAGTTTGAAGTTTTGGATGAACTCGGAAAGGGTTTGTTCATTATTTTGATTTGATTATTAAATTCTTGAAGAAAGTAAAATAAAAAGAACACATTTTGAAAAAAAATTTTATCATTATGTTTATAAAGGATTTTATTTTCACTTTAAAGCTCAAAAGTCTAATAAACAAATTTAAATTTAAATGTCTTAATTATAAAATAATTTACTATTTAATTACTATAAATTACTTTTCAGGTGGATTTGGTTATGTGTATAGAGTAAAGAACATACTCGACGGGAGGTGTTATGCTTTGAAAAAAATAGTAATAAACCCTTCAAATCAATCTCTGCACCAAAAAATTAAGAGAGAAGTTAATCTGCTTTCAAGACTCAATCACGAGAATGTTGTTCGATATTTCTGCTCATGGATTGAAACCGAAGCAAATTCTCAGATTGATGAAGAACTGAGCTCTAGTGGTAAAGCAAGTGATAACTTAACTCAAGTGAGTCTCAAAAAAGAAAGTAACAGCAAAAAGGATAGCAATGAAAACAGTTCCGATTCATTGATTTCTGTTTCATCTTCTATTGAAGACGTGGACTATGAGGCAGAAGAAGATATATTCGGCACTTCTTTCTTGGTTCAAATTCCTCATAAGGTTTCCAATTCTTCAGATGATCAGTACGTGATTTTTGAAGGAAGTGGTTATATGTGTGCAGAAGAGAGCAGAACAATAGCTTCCAATAATTCTAGTCATAAGAATTCAACAGAAGAAAAACAGGTGAAAGTACCGGTTCCGCGACAGCACATGTATATTCTGATGGAATTGTGTGAAAAAAGCACTTTAAGAGATGCAATTGATAGCGGACTTCATAATGAGGTGCACAGAAAACGAAGACTTTTCAGAGAAATCGTTGAGGGATTAGTGCATATACACGAACAGGGAATGATTCACAGAGACCTAAAGCCTGGAAATATATTTCTTGACATCAACGATCACGTCAAAATCGGTGACTTTGGGTTAGCAAAGGAGACATATTTTATCAAAGAAGAAAGTTTCGTCTCTTCTTCGGCCGAAACTGAACCAAATTCAACCCATGAATCAGATAAGTTTCGGTTAACAGGCAAAATAGGAACTCCTTGTTATGTGGCACCGGAGCTCACTGTTAGTGCGGATATTAATTCAAATAAAATATTTTACACACAAAAAGTCGATATTTATTCATTGGGCATAATATTCTTCGAGATGTCATATCCTTTTCAGACATCAATGGAGAGAACGAAAGTGATAATTGCTTTAAGAAAACCAGAAATATGTTTACCAAATGATATGAACCAACACTTCACAGATATGGAAATTCAACTTTTAAAAAATTTATTACAACACGACTACTCATTACGTCCTTCATCTTCAGAATTGTTAGCTTCAGATTATTTGCCGGCGCCTGAAATGGAAGAAAAAGAACAACAAAATGTGATCAGACGTGTGGTTCAAAATCCAAGAACAAAACTTCACAAATATATGTTAAATCTTTTATTTATGAAAGAAATCTCTGAAATTGAAGACTATGTCTATGATATCGATGAAGAACAGTTGGGAAGTAGTGTTCGAACAAAGAGTGGCTTATTTTCAATGAAACGGCGAATCTTTCAATACGTTTATTCGACTTTAGAGGCAATAATGCAAAGCCATTGCGCAACTTCTCTATCACTGCCAACTCTTATTCCAAAACATTCGACGCAAAAATATGAAGGAAATGATGTGTTTTATGTGATTGATCTGAACGGGTCTATAGTTTCACTGCCACACGACCTAAGAGTGCCATTTGCCAGATATATAGCGCGCCATAAAATCAGTCATTTAAGGAGATATTCAATAGAAAAGGTTTACCGCCAAAGACGTGTTCTCGCTTATCATCCTCGAGAGTTATGGGAATGTGCTTTCGATATCGTGACCCCAAAGTATACCAATTCTACTCATATAATGGCTGACGCAGAAGTGGTGAATGTTTTGTGTCATGTGATTCAACAGTTCCCAATGTTGCAGACATCCAAACTTGTGCTTAAAGTGAATCACATAAAACTTGTGAAAGCAATACTCGATTATTGTGATATTAATGAAGAACAACACCACAAAGCTATTAAACTTATTGCTGAATGCAATTTAGTTAAGTTGACACAAAATATGTTGAAAGAGTCTAACGATAGTTCTTCTGCTAATTCAAGTTTCGCTTCTAAAATGATTGATCAGCGAAAGAAAATATTGGAAAAATTTACTGACGAAACAAAAATTAATTTACTTTTGCAATTAATAGATTTAGAACAGGATTCTGTCAAGAAATTACTTTCAAATATTAAGACACATATGAGAAAGAAAGGACTCAAACAACAAAATGCTCTCGAAATGGCTAAAAGAGCATTGAAAGAGTTGGAACTCATTCTCTTTAATGCTGAAAGATTAGGAAATTTCAGTAAATTCTGTATTAAAATATCGCCCGCTTTTGTGATGAGCGGTTCGTCTTCTACTATATATTCAGGAATTATTTTTCAATTGGAGCGAGAAATCAAACATAAAAAGCCAACACAACGACAGCTTTCAAGTGTTATTGCTGTCGGAGGTCGTTATGACGATCTGTTGACACATTTCGAAGTGATGAGTAAAAAAAATGATAGATTTGTTGAACCCAGAGGTGCAGTCGGTTTAAGTATTGAGTTCGAAAAGATAATGAAATGTGTTTTCGATGAAGAATTCAGAACTAACACTATTTTCGGCGAAAATATCGATGTTGTTGTCAGTTCTCTAATGACTGAAAGCTCTGATACAGTACTCAAAGAATTATGTTCGGTAACGAAAGAGTTTTGGACTTCTGGTGTAAAAGTGTTTTGTTTTCCAGAAGATTTGCCCAAAAATATTGATGAATTGCATGCCTTTTGTAAAGAAAATAGGGTTCGATTTGCAATTGTTTTGAAAGATAATTTGGATTCAACTCTTTCTAACTTTCATCAAATGACTGCTAAACTATTTGCTTATGAAAAAGAAAGACATATTGTCAAAAAAGTTGGTAATGTTTCAGATATTGTAGAATATGTTATACGATCTGTTGTTTCGCTAAAGAATGAAGTCAACAGTGTCTGCACTACTGCTAATACAGAACAGGGAGTTATTGTTCGCAGTGATAGTAATAAAATAATGAACAGTCAATCAAATGATACAAATTATAACACGTCTTCAGCCATCGCTTCCAATATAAAAGTGAATTTCATTATAGACGAACGATTACAACCGGTACCCAAACGAAGACATGAAAGCAGTATTATATCTCATTTATCGACAGCATTAAGCTTTGTCACCAATAACACAATTATTGAAGTGATTGCAGTCGATCTTCCCTTCAAAGTAATCAAAACGATAGCGGCTGAGATCGAATTCGACACTGAAAATGGGTCGAAAAGTGCATTCGAAAATAGCAAATTATCCATTTTGGATAAACACTCGCGTTATCGTAAATATATCTCTCAAATAATGGATGAAATCTACACTTATAAAGTCGATAAAAAGTGTGCCATTCTCAGTATAATCAGTATTACTGATAATATGAGGTTCAAAATCTTGACGTAAATTTCAATGCGTTTATAATTAAAACAAAATATTCAAATATTTGCGTTGCTCTCAATCTATTGGATTATTGGATGTAAATCTATAATTATGTTATCGCAAAATATCAAAGATATTAACACTTGAGCTGAGGGTTATATTTTCTCTATATTGAAACCAATGGTTTGTAATATTGGGTCTTTTTATGTTTAGATTAAATTATAATTATTTTTTGATGTTATATAATATTTATTAAAAGACATTTATTTTGTAATTCAAATTTAAATTATTCAAAGTTAAATGTTTTCAATTATAATGTTTATTACCGGTGAAGTACTTGACTATTTCATTATCAATAAAAAGTAATGTTTTTTTAAAAAGTATTAAACATTTCAAAAATTCTTTAAGAATACAAGTTTTTGATTCACTTTAGATAAGAGTTTTGTGTTGAAAAATAAGTTATCGCTTCAATAATTCTTATTCTCATTTACATTCTTTATAGAACTTTTAGCTCTACTGTCGGTTATGAAGTAGAAGATGTGTTTAGTTGGGGTTAAGTGTAGGGAGTGTTGCACTTATTAGAGGGGCAGACATAATAAATATAATATAATTTAATAGTAATCAATATAACACTTTATTTAATACAATTAACAAATTTTTTACTATTAAGTGGCAAAAGAGCCGAAGGGAATAGTGTGAGCATTACATAGGACTAATTGGGAACTCATTTTATACGGTTAGGGATAGGGTTAGTCACTGTTAGTTCTCATATAGGTTTAGAATAAGCAGAGGTTAAGTACATAAGGTTTAGTATTAGTTTACGACTTATTCACAGTTTTTAGAACTTTAACTAACTTTTTAAGCTCATAATTAATAGTTTATAGTAATGCTATCAAACCGTTATACGACACGACACAACACAGCCACAGAATCTATAACTTTTGGATCTATTTCTATGAACAGCAGCGAAAGTTCTTTATAGAATTTAAAAAAGAATTAGAATTGTATTCTTTGGGTTAATTTTAAAAGCTTTTTCAATTTCCATAAAAATGCATTAAATTTTTATAACTTATATCTAAAGTTAAGTTTATAGGGTTTATAAGTTAGCTGTAAAACCTCATTATTAAGCTCAAGGACGGCATCAAGTATTGCGAGAATTAATTGCATCAAAACACTAATTAAGTGATATTTTCTTTATGAGGTTTAACTGTATGTTCCAAATAAACTATTAATAACAACCGTTTTCTATGAAACCTTTGATGCTTTGCGGCAGTGGAAGGCTTTGTATTTGACTGTAATTCGTTGTCTTTCTTATAACAAATTTGCATAAGTATTGTAGAGAACGAACTTCTGTAAATCGAGACACAGGTCTTGTCAGTCGAACAGGAAATGAAGGCGAGACCGAAGAACGACCTCTTGAATAACAAAAGACTCCTTTGTGCGAATTAGCCATCGATTCCTCTATCAGTTGGATTACAGACGAGTGGCCTTCAGATGAAATATTTGAGTAAAAACTAAACAAACCATTCATGTATTCAATGCGTGTGTGAAGTGTTCGCCCATAAGATCGAAAACTAAGACTAAACAAGTAGTGGTCGTCAGAACTGTCCCGGACTAAGAACGCGCCGTCCATTTGGTCCATGAGTTTGCTCTCAGCCTCGGACCGAGTGATTGGTCCCCAATACCAGCCATACGTCACCAGATTCTCGATCTCCTGAGTTAAACTCAATTTCTTGTCATTCATATTATGCTTAATGTCGTCAACACTTTCTTCAAACACTTCTTCATCACTAATATTATTAATAATTGGTTTTGAGGCAAAAGTCATCGATTCGTTTGTCTTTAAGTCTAGTTTAGGATTAGTTTCAAATATTTGGTCACTTTTCTCATGTTTTTCGACCAAAACATTACTTCTATTCGAGTCTTTGTCTTCATTTGATTCGATTTCATGACTCTTTTCAACCAATTCTTCACTTTTGAGAACTAAATCTGTTTTACTTTTATTTAAATCTTTTCTAACATTTTGTTTTGAATTCACTTTTTCTTTATTATGATTTCTCTTAAACTTATTCCTAAACGACTGCAACAGTTCTGCCGGAAATGCAATCGATTTATGAGTTGTTTCCGGAGTTGTTGTAATCGAAGCCAATGATTCATTGTTTTGAGACTGAAGTGAATCACAATTGAAATGAATGGCATTTCGATCGCACTCTTCTTCATATTCTTTGCTTTCTATTAAACCATTCGTTTGTTTTTCTTTCTCTTCAATCGATTTGTTTTTTGATCTTTTATTCAACTTTTGTCTCAATCTTTCAAATGATATCTTTTTCATCATTTCTTTCAAATAAATATTTAATAAAATAAATTAAATTTAATAAAAAATTAAATTAAACTAAAACTAAAGTAAAAACACTATTAATGTAAACAAAAAACTTTAACCAAAATAAACAAAGTGTAAGGCATTCACACAAATAACGTAATGCAAAAAGTGCTG
>JAQGCH010003536.1:0-10429 GCA_034699485.1 Nanhermannia elegantula
ATCATGAGATGTCAGCACTCTTTTCATCAAATAGTTTTACAACAATTTTCAACATTATTAGTATTGAAATCTAATTCTTTTCATTTCTTACTTTTAATGACAACTTCAATAATACGACTGACTGTGCATATTGTGGACAATGTTTGGTCTCTCTTATTGTTAGCCTTCATGAGCACCAGTCAATCAAATCAAACTCTTTTAGCTTTGGTTAGCCTTTCAATTAGCGGATGACAGAGAAACTTGAGATGAATTACAGAAAAGTTTTAACTCAAAAATAAACATTTGATCACTTTTTTGTTTATATGAATTGAACAAAATTATAAAACTTATATTCATTTTGTTATATTATATGTAAAGCTATAATTTCTATTTTGTGATACAGCTCTGCCATACATTTTGAACAAAACTTTGCAATTATTTGATACAGGGGTGAGCGTTGTGAGGGTTGAACAGAGCGAACAGAGGTTGTTCTTTCATAGCCTTCCGTACATTTATCCGTCACTTTTTCAATCGGTTCTTCTGTTTGGAAAAAGTGAAAGACAATTGAGATCAATAACAAAAACATAAAAAGCAGTCCAACGAATACAATAGGAATATATCCATAACTCACGGCCAATAAGTTACCGTAATTATAGATTGATTTGCAAATGAATGGATTGCATTATAATTATTCATGTTTTTAAATGCTTTTCGAAACACAGTTTTAAATTATGAACTTTACTGTATAATCCCCGCTAATGTTGAAATAGACTCTGATTGTGGCGATAGTATCCAATAGTGTCCAATTGAGTCCTTATTGTTGAAACTCGCGCTCATTATCATAGTATTCGAAGTGTAAATTGTAATGAACTGTTAAATAAATAAGAGTTCAAATCAAATATTACTGTATATAAGTGTAAATAGTAAGTTAGGGTTAGGTCACAATAATTTAGGCCAAAACTTAATCAAAATAAAGGAGAATTACTGCGAGTCTCAACAATACGGACTCATTCGATACCATAGCCCTGATTCTGTTTAATACATATGTTCTTTAGTCAATCTGTAGGCCTGCACTGTACAACCGAACAGTAGCAGTATTGGTGAGTCTCGCGCTCATTTTCAATATGTTCTAATAATAATAAATTTTTTAATTGGTTTCACATTTTTATTATATTGTCGCGTATCCATCAACCGGTACACGAATCCCGACTCTCCGTTTAAAGTGTTCTCGAAATCAATAAAGAAAACCTAAAGCTTAATGTCAACCGATGCTTAAGATGTGTTTATCTAATGCTCATTCTAGCTATTCATCTAATATAAAAAGATTGTAAAAAGTTTTGGGCTATTAGTCCTAATGAACTGCGTATTGTTGATCTCGTACCGACTTTCTATATATTCTAATACAATAGTATTAAGTACAGGAAAATCTACTTATAATTCCCATTTTAAATGGATGGTATACATCGAAACTAGACGGACGAGTGAAGCGAATCCGTCGTATGTAACCTACTTGTAACGGACGGTAGGACTAGGCATAACTGCGAGGCCCGAAGGGCCGAGCTTTCATCCACTGTAACCTAAGCAGAGTTCACTAACCTGTCATTAACACAATATTAGAATACGCAGAAAGTCGGCGTGAGATCAACAATACACAGGTCATTCGGACTCATAGCCAAGTTTTGTTACTCATTGATAGTTTAGATAAAGTTATTGAAATTTATTTTTAATAAATGACAAGCGGCACCCGTTACTTTGCAACTTATAAACTTAAATATAATAAACTTTTTGATATTAACCACTTTTTGGGCATAAGTTTGGTTTCTTTGCTTATCTTTATATTAGCGGTGCTGAACCTTCAACGTTTGGAACTCGTTCGCGAGCATCGAGCATAGAATTTTGGTGGATCGTAAGCACTTTCGGGTATATTTGAGTTTATTACTTATTAAAATGTTTTTATTAAATAAGATTTTATTTAAAACAATTACACAGTTTTATAATAAATAAATAAATAGTTCAGTTTTAAATAATTTAGACACAATTTGCAGACACAACAGACGCACATAACATATTTGCTTAAAATGAATTAATTTTACGTAATAATAAGTCTACCACTGATGAAATATGCTCAATTTAGGGCTCAGGAAGCTCTCGTTACCCCACTTGGTATGTGCGCTCCAAATATTTTCCATGAGCGTCGATCGCGAACAGCACTGATTATACTACGTATAGGTAAAAATTATATCTAAACTTTATATCTATTTTCTGACATTCTGAATGATAAACACCAACTTATTAATTCTGTTTATTAGTATTACTTAATAAACAGGAAGTGAGTTGCTTTTCAAGTTAAAGTTAGCCATAAATTATTAAATTATGATTAAAAATAGAAAGTTATCTGAGGAAAAATATCCTAATATTATGCAAAATAAAGCTTTAAATAGTAATTCATTGCTTTAAATAAGTTTAACAAAGAGTGTATTTAAGAAAATTTAAGTTAAAAAGAGTCTTCATTGTAATCTTGAAATTTGTTACTCTAATAAAGTTAAGTGAAAATTGTTCTGAAAGAGGTATTATAGTAATTGAAATTTAAAAAACTATATATATATAAGTTATAATAAAATGTAATGTCATTTCAGATGAATATAAAGCCAGAATTATATAATAATAGTAATTATCTTCAAAGAAGAGATGGCAAAAGATTGATTCAGCGCATTATTAATGAATTAGGGGATAAGTAAGACCTTTTATTATTTAGAAAATTATCTTTTTTTGAAAACCTTATGAATTGAAATCGAATAATATTAAAAATTTAGGGTTCAATTATTTTTCATAGTTAAACAATAATTATTAATTCCTTGAATAACTGATTTCTACCAACATTTCATAAATTATTAAAAAATTTTGGTTATATTAATAGTTTTAAGTCCTGTGTTTTCTAAAATTACATAACATTCTAAATTGGTTGAGATTATAAAGTAATTACTGTATATCGCGAAGCACAGGACTCACTACACTGTAGTGCTTATTCAAAATTTCAAATTGAATTCTTTAAACAATTAATTAATAATCTTTAACTATTTTGCTTTATATTCTGAAAGGCATTTCGAGACTATATTAGACATCGGGTGCGGAACAGGTAATATAACCGACGAATTAAGCTCTAAATTATCCTATGATGAGATCATTGGTCTTGATATTAGTGATTCAATGATTAAATTTGCAAAACAAAATTATAAACGCGAATCTGTTAAGTATTTGACAGCAGATATTTGTGAAGATTGGCATAAATTAAATAAAAAACTCTCTTTGGATAAAGAGAGCGTTGATTTAGTTGTATCGATATATTGTCTTCATTGGGTCACTGATCTTAAGCAAGCCATGGATAATATCACAAAACTTCTGAAACCAGGTCTGCTTAATAGCAATTTCTTATAAAATTATATTTGTTATAAAAATATAATTAATATTTATTAATTATAAGCTTTTAAATTATTAAAAAGGAGGCCGTTGTTATATTTTGCTTTTTTCTTGGAGTGATTTGTTGCCCATTCAACAGAAAATGACTTTAATGACAAAATGGCAACAGTTTTTTGTGGGATCAAAAACAGGTAAACATCGAACTCAAAAGATTTTTATTTTAAGATAATGTAAATCAAATAAAAGTAATCCTAAATATAAAACTTTTGATACACATTTTCTAATTAACTCCTTATGAATCACTTACTATTAAAGAAGAACCTAATGTCGAAAGAGAAGAGGAGTTGAGCTCAGATTTGGTGCCTTTTCCTGTGTTTGAACAGCCAAATGAACAAAAATTGTTAATAAAATGGCAACAGATTTGCTTAAATAGTAACTTAGAATTGCCTGAAATAGTTTTGACGCATACCTATTATCCATTTAATAATTTGAAACAATTTCAAAGTAAATATTTTCTTATAATGTTATTTTCAAATAAATAAATGCTTATTATTGGTTTGATTTCAGACGAACTGCAGGCCCTCTGCCATTTTCTACCTTTTATTCCAGAAGAAATGAAATCTGAATTTCTATCGGATTATTTTGAGCTCATAGATGACGAATATGTTTCAAAACAGTTCGTTGATTCAGAATATACTGATGAGAGTATTGTTAAACTAAATTATGACTATATTACTGTTGTTGCAAACAAAAGGAATTAAAATTTATGTTTAATTTAAATAAAATAGAGTATGAAAATAGCCTTATTGTTATGATTTAAGTTAATTCAAAAGTAATCAAAATTATGCTAAAAAACGTCTTCTACTTTATGAAACCTAAAACGTGTAATTTTATGTAACTCTACATTAATTATATAGAGTTTAAGTTAACTTTTAATAAATGCAATTTTATGTGTTATAAACTCTACTATTAATCTGCTATTAATGTTATTGTTATGAAAAAGTTAATTAAATAAATAGTTCATATTTTATTTTATTGTTAAACCTCATCAATTAATAGTATAGCACAGATAATTCTGTTAAATGCAATTGAACTGAGAAGATATTTATGATTTCCCACACAATTTTTAAGGTCTTGCTTAAGAAATTGAAATCATTTGATCTAATATTGTGGTCAAGAATTACTTCAGACTAAGAATGAGACAAAGTTTAAGAGTTAATTTGTAGAAGTGTTTGAATCAAACAGAGAATCAACTCAATTATTGATGTCATTCACTTGTCTAACTTGCATTCTCTATGAATTTGTAGAACAATCGATCAGCAAATCTACGAAAAGGCTTCAAATATGTATTGAACGTGATAAACATGATTACTTTCTAGTACAGAAGTGTCAGACTATGTTTGTCAGATACTTCTTAAATTAAAACTGTAAGTTTAAATTGAAAGAAGGGACAACTTGTTGGATTTTTAAAAATAAAATGAGCTCACGAACAGTTATCCCCAACAATTTTTTTCGCCTACGTGTCAGAGTAACCTAACTTGTGATTTATAGGAGGCAAGCCCTTATGCGTAAGCGAAAACTGATATATTCGTGATATTGTATCCCGAGAATGTATTAAGATTTATTTTATGGTTATATTAATAAAAATCTTTTATAAATAATAAATTAAAGAAACAAATCAAATAAATCTTAAAGAATAAAATTGAATTTATAAAATTTTTCATGTTTTTTATCATTTAAGTACAGCATTTTTAACTTTAATATTTAATTATAGAGAGTTCTGATAGTTCTTACCGTTCTTACAATCTTTTTTGAAATCATAAAATTTTTTTATTATTTATATTTTTGAATATATTACCTGTCAAATCAAAGATAAATAATGAAATTTTCTTATATATAGAGGTATTGGTAATCTCTCATTTTCCATTATTAAAATTAATATCATTCAAGATTTATAAGCGTTTTTTTAATAGCCATATCTATTACAACTGAACAAATTAAGTTAAGTTTTAATCAAATTTATCCGTATATAATATGCAAACTTTTGATATTTTCAATGTGTACGTTTATAGTGTACGTGTACAACAGATACAACTAGATTGTTGTATTTTATATTGTTTAAATATAGACTAGTTCTTACTAGTGTTGAATCAGTCCCAACTTTCTATTTCAGTTTCAATCTTGAAGACTGAAACATCACTAGTTCTTACTTTTTTATCCGTGTGCATAACTACATAACTGTATTTCATGACAACTTTCCCGGATTTTGCATAGCTTATTATAAGTCAATTGTATAGTTACTCAGTATATTAGCATTAAAAAACTATAATTAAAAGCATTTAAATAACAATTTTTCATATGTGTTGTTTTTATCAGTTCTCTTATTTTTACATCTTGTTTAACGAAAGTTTCACAAAATAGATGAGAATTTATTTCAGTAAAATACCAAAGATTTTTATACATTCAAACGATAAGTCTTTGTGCAAATAAGTTTATGTTTATGTTATTAAAATATTGATTTTAACTTTTTGGAATACTTTTTCCTCTAAGCATATGATAACCTCTTTTTTCATTTTGTGATACATAAGAAATAAATTAAAATTCTAGAAACGCATCACCGAAGTAATAGCAAGCAATATGAATTCGACCATTTTATTGAAGCTCAAAATTAATAACTTTTTAAATATATGCCAATAGAAAAATCTTTTTTCAAAGCTGACAAAACTGTAACAGTGTGTGTTTACACCATTTTAGTGACATTATAGTTAGATTTTCACAAATTTACTTCAACGACATTATTAATATGTTCATTGAATATTATTTTAATCCGATTATTTCAAAGCCTAAAATCCTTAAGAAGTTATAAATGAAATTTTCATTATTAGTAATATCAATAATAATATTGTGTTATAACAGAATGACCTCTACTTAAGTTTAATAATAAGTTTGGTGAATAGCCCTTAATCTAACCCATAGCTGATTATCATAAACCATATAACATTTGCCATACATTCTCAGCTCTAGTCGTGAGGCAATGTTATGTAGTGCCGCACAATAGAGAACGAAAAATAGTGAAAAAAACTTTTTACTTTCGTTTTATTTTCGCTGAGTTTTCAATTTTTAACTTTCATTTCGTTTCACTTCATTTTTTCGATTTTCACTTTCGATTATACAGTATTTTAAAGAATGAAGTTTTAAGCATTGCTTTTTGAGTCATTTCGTTTAAAATTGGAAATTATTTGAAAATTCAATGCATTTATAAATTAGCGTTATTTTGATCTAAAGGATAAAAATTTGAAAATTGTGAATGAAAGTGACAATATGCTAATTTAACTTACAGTATTTTCGCTTTCGATTCAATTTCACGACTTTTACTTTCCCTTTTATTTGACTTTTACTCATTTTTCAATTTTTGACTAACTTTCATTTCGAGCTATTTTTTCACTTTCTTTCACTTTCGCGAAAGTGAAAATGACTTTTCCTCCTCTACCGCGCAGTGCATGTCAGGCATAAGACGCTAATAATAAATATTTTAATAAAGTACTTGTTATTCATATTACCGTAAATAAAAGTTACAATCATTACTATTAAAAAATGTTCATTCATTCATTCATTTTAAGTACCGCGTTAGTCAGTTATCACTATAGTTATGGCCACATAACGCTGAAAGCACCGGTTCTCGTTCGATCTGCCTTAAAAAAATTTTCATTTATTAAAATGTTAAAGCCTTCAAAGCCTATTTAAATAAGTGCTTCTTTCAAACCCCTAATAAACACCATTCTCGAGCATATTATTTTCCATTTAATATACGACAATGGAATAGATGAATACAAAATTAAAATAATCATAAAATTACAGAAAATTCGAAATTCATTAATAAATGATTCATGTTTTTAATCAAAGGTTTGATTTTCATTTCTGTATAGTTTTTTTGGAAATTAATAGTAAATTATAATTAATTATATAAAAATTCTATACATAAAATTGGTATGACAGAGTTGTGACAGAGCTGTGACAGAGCTGTGCCAGAGCTTGCATTGTAAATTTACAATAAAGTAAATAGATTATCTAAAAATCTTGAAATAGCAAATTAAAAAAGATGAGAAATTACAATAATAACCTCTTTATTGCCAAAAGTTCTATCATTATTTTCAAGAATCAAACCAGAGTTGTAAGTCATAAGCATCAGGAAAAAGATTTTGCAAATAATTATTTTTTGGATGTTCGGCATCAGCTCTATGGAGATTGCTCTTAATACTCTTATAAAATACTTTAAAAATTATTACTCAATATAAACTTAATGTTGTGACAATTTAAATCCATTAAGTTTCAAACTGCATAAAGTAATTGCACTTATATTGCGCTTAAATACTTATATACGTATTTATATGCATGACTATTAGTATTTTATTTTATTAATGTTTTTTAACTAAAGAAATACAATTAACTAGTGTTGATTCAATTCCAAGAACGAAAACGAGAAAACCTTAATTTCCGTGATTTTTTTATAGAAATTGTTTACGAATGAGAACGAAAATAGTTTAATTTCTTTTCAATAAGGAGAAAGAGAACTAGAATAAGAACAAGAACGAGAACGAGATCGAAAAAAAGAACGAAATTAAAAATTTGGAACCGAATCAACACTATAATTAACTATAATAAACGATCTAAAAACTCGATATTTCTGCTCATAGGAGTATAACTTCACTGCTATTACAATAAATATGTCAAAAAGTATTTTATTTTATATGCCGTACAAATTACTACAATTGAAGTAAATGAAGTAAATGAAGAAGTAGAGCCTCTCGTTAAAAGTTTAAAATATTTTTATTCTGAAAAATTATAGTATAGATCTAATTGTTTTAACAACTTTTATATTTTAAACCAATTTAGTATATTGGTTAGTTTTTTAAATCTCTTATGCATTTTCAATATTTAATGTAAATTACAGTTGTTTTAATCATAAAACTCAGACATTCAAATATATACTTTCATGTATAGCAGCTTAAAGTTAATATTTATTAGAGCTGTACTCAAAAAATTGAACTCAACCAATAATAAGATAAAAAATTATTTTTCATAATGAAATACCTGTACATAAAGCTGTACAGTTGGCTAAAGATATAACTTATGCTTTACACTAAAGTATATATCTTAATAAAGTCATCGTTTTATGATTAGAACAACTGTACAGTATATGACTTCACTCTTTTTTATAAACTTTGCTTCCCTTTTACTGTACGTACAGTACTTTTAAATTGACTGATATTTTCAATCTAATAAATAAATATTGTTATTAATTGAAATTAAAGTAATATTAGTTCCTATTTCACAATATTTGGAAATATTATAGTCGACTAAAACCATGTTTTAAGTTACTTTTTTTAGCAGACCTACTATTAAATCTCTGAAGTAATTAAAATCAATTATGAATTAAGTTTTGAAATGTTTTAAATACTTAAATGAAAACAATTGAATAACTTGAAATGTTTTTATCTGCTTTCCAGGAATCAAAACAGGTTTTCAGAGTGTTGAAGTTCGGATAGACGTAGTGTTCCCAATGATATTCCTCCCAATGAAATTGTTTTATGTTTATTAATGGATTTATTAATATAATCTTCGATTTATTTATTATGCATGAATAGTCTTTGTATGACTTGAATGCACTTCTAAAACAAAGTTTTTCTGACAAATGCATTCAAATAAGTAATGCATCTCCTGTTGAAAGATTATAAAATTATGCAATTATTGCTTTGCAGAGCGATTCTTGCAGTAAATATCATTTATTTATTTTGTTAGCTTTATCTTTATTGTCTATAAGTACCAGTCGTGACATTACACGTGAAGAAGATGTGCTTCTGGTAATATAGAAAAACTGAGCCATTAAGATAAAGACGTTTCAATCATAATAAGGTGTGATTATGTCATATTTTAAGACCTATTTTTAGATGTCATTCTTTCAGCAGTCAATGTCTACATCACTTCACTTTTAAACATCTAATTCTTTTCCTTATAAACATCTAATCATTTATTTTATATTTCAATCAAAAAGAATATTAATTAAACTCTTATTTTATAGTAAAAAATTATTTGATTTTTGAAATTATAATATGACACATTGGTCCAGCGCCGCAACAAACAAATCATTGGTTGGGCGCTACACATAGTAAAATTCTAAATTAGACCATTTTTTAATCAAAACATACTTACACTTAAATTGCTAGAAATGCATGTGGGCATGTTTCCCAATTGCCCATCACTGGGTAAGGCCCAGATGTGAAAATATACACTCTTATCATAACTTTTAATATTAAACATTCTACTTATAAAATTTCTGGTATATTATGCCAATAATAAAATATGAATTTTAGTATTATGACAAAAGTATGATAATACATATATTATATAATTCTTTAAATATCTTTTACTGAAAATAAAATATTCAAATTGAACAAATTAAAAAAATCCTGTTTATATTGTTATTCAAACGATAATTTCCAGTGACAATAATTATCTTAATTGTAATTCTGTATAATTAGTGAATAAATACTTTTAATTGCAAAACTGGCAGCTAATTTAGTTATCATTTTTCATTTTTCATAAAAAGCCATATATTTACAAAGTTTGGTGAAGATCTGAGACGGATAGTTCTTGAAGATTCCCTTGTTAGAATATAAAATTTCATTCATTCATTTTCGGGACCGCTTTTCCGTTAGGGTCGCGGAGTTAAACACCGAAGGGGTCCACGACACTGATCGCGATCTGATGTAAAATATCAATACTTATAGCGATGGTTTAAAAATTGGTATCAAACCAAAGGTTTTTTATTTTTTTCATTTATAAACTTAAACTTGGATATTTAATAAGTAACTGTTAAAATTTTCTAACATTATTTCACACTCACACAGTCTACGGTCAATTTTTAAATAATATAGATTATTTTAGATTTTACATTATTTATAAGGTGGAGACTGGCGTAACGCGCTATGGCTTCGACTCTTGATCGATGGGTCGTGAGTTCGAACCCCAGGCG
>JAQGCH010003537.1:0-10429 GCA_034699485.1 Nanhermannia elegantula
AAATATGCATTTCCTGAAGAAATACTCAAATCTCCAGTAATTAACCGAAATGTTGTTGTTTTTCCGCTTCCGTTAATGCCTAATAAACCAAAACATTCCTCTTTGTGAACACTAAATGAGAGCTTATTCGGAACTATTAATGACTTTTTGAATTGTTTCGTCAGTTTGTTCACAACAAATGCTTCACTATTCAAATCTCCACTTCTCACAAGTTGTGACACATATTCTGATTCATGTCTCACTTCTTCGGGTTCTCTTTCTTGAAGCTCAATATCGTTATTCGTGTTTCTTTTAAAAGCGCTCAAAAGCTTTTCATAGTATTTAATTTCAATTATAAAAATAATAATAAAATATATGAATCCATAGAATAGAAAACGCATGAAAAATGGATATATATGTGAGAATGGGCTGACCCATTCATGGCATTCATCATAATCTAGTATATCATTATTTATATAATAAACAGGTTTAATATTATCATATTCTGTATGATTCAAATTAATGCACCAATTTTTGCAACAAATATTTGATTTTTGGTTATGTTTTTCAATATCACAATATCCTTGTTTTGGATCAATAGAAAGTTGTAAATAACAAAAGGTATTATACCCAAGAATTTTATGCAAAACATGGATTCCTGTTACGAATAATGCGTGCGGACAAAGAAACAGAATATTTTCTGATATAAGGGCACGAATATAAAAGTTAATAAAAGCCGTGTCTTCCACATAAAAATCGAATAAAAGTATTATCAAAATTATAGCAATATCTCCTACGATTATGTTATACAGCGATATAAAAGTAAATCCTGTCGAAGGTTTTTTCGAGAAAAATGATATCAAATAAGCGAATGGTATGAATGCAAAGCCATATAATAATAACATTAAATATATTGAGATAAATGAATATTTCGATGCAATAAAGAATTCATAAGAATCTAAAATATGATAAACTGAAGCATAGACTAGAGAACAAATCGCATGAATTGTTATGTCAAACAACAAGTTTGCGAACCAGTAAACCATTGGATTGAGTCCTGACATAAGTTGAATTAATTTGAATTTAGTTCTTAACTCATTTATAGGTAATAACACATAACTCGCAGTCGTGAATGTGAACCCAAACATGAAGAATACGATATCTATTGTCATAAACTTTCGTAAATATTGATAATTATGTCTATAAGAAAACTCCTTTCCTTCCAAATCGGTTTGTAGCGGACTATTATAAACAGATATTTCATAACTGTTATCATTAGTCAAATGTCTTAATAGTGAGTTTGTCATTATATTCAATGATATCGGGAGTGAATGATGTGCCGCGTAATTGTACCAAACAATCAAATTAATGGTTTCGTTTGTCATTTGAGTCGAAACACCATATAATAGATTATGAAAATAATTGGATAAACTTTTCTCAGAATATAATAGAAGAGAGTCCTGAATGTGATTGTTGTCTAACTTTAGATGTGAAACATGTGTTTCGTCCAAATATGACAAATACTTATTCGAAAACGAGTTTTCAAATATTGAGTTATCGGTTGTTATGAATGCTTTGATTCCATTGCCATAAATCTGTTCACTCCTTAAAAGTAATGGTTTTTTATAAGATTCTGTGTGATGTATCGCGAATTCTATGGCATTGAATAATAATAATATGGAAAATATCGGAATTATTATTAAAGTCAGAAATAATATGTAATGCTTTGAGAGATAATTAAATCGTTTGATTAGTAATCCTATGATTTGTTGGATAATAAGTTCAAAAGGTTGAAGTGATTCTGTCTCATAAAGCGATTCTTGTATTAAACTCTCGTTATTATCATTCATATGAATATTATTTCTATTGACAAAAGTCTCACTCTTTTTATGAATAATCTTCTCATATGAATCTTCAAGTGTTGTCATTCCAAGTGATAAGTTATTGATCGCTAACTCTTTTGACCTCAACTCCAACTCATCGAACATTTGAGAAAACCTTTCACTGTCTTCAAAGTTGAGCCCATACTGCAGTTCTTCATTATCTTTCATATCATTCTTAACAAAAGACTTAATTTTGGTGTATTTAGAAATAGTTTTACTGATTTGAGATTCAGTTTCCATTTGAGAGCTTTTCATAATTTTCAACTGATATCCAGAATCGAAATCCTTTTTCAACTGAAGTGTCGAACCTTTGAAATTGATTTTTGCGTTCGCTATAATCACAATCATATCCGATAAAAGGTTCGCTTCTTCCAAATGATGTGAAGTAATCAAAACTGATTTACTATTCTTGGCATCAATTATAAGATCCCATACTTTTCTTCTAACTTTTGGGTCCAAACCAGCCGTCGGTTCGTCTAATAGTAACACATCGTTTGGTCCGATTAATGCCATTCCAAGAACTAATCTCCTCATTGTTCCAAACGATAGTTTATGCGCTTCTTTATTGAGATCTGAATTGAGATCTAATAATGCAATCAATTGTTCACAACTGAATCCATCAGTTCTTTCTCGTAAAGTTGTTTTCAATTCATAAAATAGTTGTAAATGTTCTCTAATTGTTAAGAACTTATAATAGACATTTTCTTGAGGACAAATTCCTGTTAAATCTCGAGCTAATTGTGTTTGTTTTGCTATATGATGACCACCAATGAAGACTTGACCCTCAGAAGGAAGTAATCCTATGTGAATATTTAGATTTTAAGCAAAAGTATAAGTTATATTATTTAAAATGATGGAATTTGTAATTATATATGAAAGTAGGATAAGCATAAATCAAAAAATCTATTGGCGTAACATAAATAGAGGCAGACCATGACGTGTCCCTCAACTCTAATGATGTTAATTCATTTTATAGAAAATTTTAATTTGTTATAATCCTTTTGAAAGTTTGATTTACTAAAAATTACTGCAATTTATATTGATCTTCAAAGAATCTATAGATATAACTCAAATAAGTGAACAATTTAATAATAATTTATTCAATAAATTTTCCCAAATTTTGCTAAATTCCTTTCACTCAGAATTTTTTGATTACGCCACTGAAAGAACATTATTCACTGCTGCAGTTAAACCTTCCTAAGTTGAACATAGGATGGGATCTAAATATTGATGTTAGAGATGCGTTTTTTATAATGTAATGGAATGGTTAGGGACTCAAAACGATGTTCAACAAAGAGAGATTGTTCAAAATAGGAAGAGTTAATGTTAGGCATGTTTATTAGACTGGAATAATCCCTTCTCAATATAATGATTACCTGTAATAATATTGATGAGTGTAGTTTTTCCCGAACCATTTGGCCCGAGAATTACAGTAATAGACTTATCCTCTAATTCTAAATCTATATTATTGAGCACTGTTTCAGTCTTCAAACCAAACATTGATTTATATTTTTTACTCAATTTTTTAACAATTATCGGTTTATCTTCTTTATCAGAAATTTGTTGATAATTGTTTTCTCTGTTTTTCTTTTTCAAAAAATTGTTATAAATAATGAGAAATGGAAAATAAAATGGTTTTGCGAATGTGTGTTCAAATGGCATTACTGACGACATGTACCAAATCAATAGACCATACAATGGGTAAGACATCAACATCACTAACAATATGTGCCCCAAAGACATGTCATCCGTCAGATATCCAGCATCTGATATATGACTCCAAGTGGCGCCTGAATCAGTGTTTTCATTGAGTCCAATAGATATCCAAATGAACCAAAAGAGCGCACAGTTTGGTATTAAACATGACAACGATTCCAAACCCCATACACCAAGATTAGGATCAAATCTTCTGATAAATAAATACAAATAAGATATCGGGATAATGAACGATAGAATCCATGCAAGTATTGTTGCAATCACTGCAATATTAGGACTTTTGAAGAATACAGATATCAAACACACGAAAAGTATTGATTGAATTATGAAAATACATAAGAATAGTAAAAAGAGAGCAAAATTAATTCCAAATAATAGTGAATGGGAATCAATTGTTTCTGATTTATTATAATTATTTATATTTTTAACAACTGTTATATTCATAATGAAAGCAATGATCAAATTCTGTGAACTCAATAATATAAAGCTATCAGTAATAATACTAATCCAGTGCTCTGTTTTCCCGATTCCTAATAATACCAAATAATCTGCAATTCTTGTGGCCTTCTCTTCAACAATACGTTTGACAACAACGGGTAACATAACTAATAAGCTGAATATCATAATAAGCATAACCAAAAAATTGTATTTTTCATATCTTATGGCCTCTATTTTTTCGATTCGATCAATTCCTGGCATTGGAATATTCTGTATTAAAATCTCAATGTTATCCAATTTTGTATTATTTATAGCAATGGAAATATGTGCCAAATCTATTGCTGCTTGTATTTGACAGAATCCATAATATATATAATTGGGAGATTTAAGATAGAAATTTTTACGAGTTTTCAAATCAAATGTATATACTGTATTCATATCCCTGTAGAGAAAACTATTATCGATGTAACGGTTAGACACACTGATTTTATACTTTAAATGCTTCGGCACTTTATAGTGACCATCAATTTCAAACTCAACCCCAAAAACAACTTTTAATCCATTATCATTTTTACCGTTTATTGATTTTTTCAAATACTCTTTTAATTCAATTTTACTATTTGTCGGAATTATAGTAAAATTGTCGAAAAGTAGTTTAGCATTTATCAACTTAACAAAGTTTTTCATCAATTTATTGCTATAATAATTATTAGGAGAATAAACAATACCAAAACTCTTCTTCAAATATGGTTGAAAAGTTATATTTTGAAATACACTCACAGGCGATGATAATATTGGGTTTGATTTCATTTTTTTGACATTGGTATTATTCATGTAATCCTTATAATCCCGATAATAAGTTTCTTTATTTGTTAATACAATGCTTAATGAGAAGATTATTGGGATTAAGAATAACAGAAAAAATGATATTTTGTTATGAAATCTTATTCTCCAGTTCTTGAAAAGTAATAATTTGATAATTTTTAAACTCTTCAAAACTTTCATTTTAAGGTAATTTAGTTTCACTTTTTATAACTATTGTATATTACAAGTGTGTTATTACTATTTTTATGACTACTTTTAAAAAACAATTACAACAGCACTGAAAATGTTAGAAATGGCAAAAGGGATGTATAACTTATTCTGTTTTTCATCTATACTAAAAACCGTTTCCTTATAAGCATTTTATGTTTGCTGATTAGTAACATAATTAAGTTAACAAGACTTGTACTAAATTAGCATAACTTAAGATATTTTTGGCTAATAAACAGATATAAACTATTCAATTGAAGGCCACATAAGTTACATTAATTAATTCCCATTTGAAGGCTATTCACTAATACATATTAAATATTAAAATAATTTATTCAAAAGCAGAAACTCATTTTTATTGAACTTAATATTCAAAAGAATTATAAAACTAAACAGAAATGTTTAATACGTGGCCAGAAATGTATATGAAATGAATAGAAAAGTTATGAGGTCTTACATTCACGTTAAAAGTTTTGTTATGCACTCTTTTAGAACCAGTTGAATATACCATATAATAATTTAGATCTTTTAAACCTACCATTCTATTAATGAATTTTATAATTATTTTTTGATCTACAGTATTGTTATATATTTATAAACTAAAAAAACGTTTTCATGAGCCAACTCCCGAATGAGAGGAGATTTCGCTGAAGCACAAATTGAAAACCAGTGAGATTTATACCGGGATAACCCCGGGTCGGCGTGGGTGATGCATTTGGAAAAACTTTGAAAATTCAAAGGGGGAACCAAACTACGATTTTCTGACTTTTAAAAAATTTTGGGGAGGGGGTGGGGCGTCAATCCCTAGGCAACCCTATGCCTTGCCCAGGTATGGTTCGATGAGGACATCGAAGTTAAAGGGGGAAGTATTGTAGCAGCTCAACAGTTTAGTCTTTAAATTGTGCAAACTATTAGTCTGACCTCTCTTTCCTCATCAGACACCTGATAAAGAGTTTTATTTAAGTTTAATCTTGTATTTCACGTGAGAACTAAACTGTTTTTGTATAAGCTTTTGAACTGTTTATACTAATGTCTTACTAATAAGCCACCAAAAGTCATTTTATGTAAAGTCACACCACTTATGCACACAGGATATAAATAGGAGTTAATTATGTTTTAGTTTTTTAGTATACAATTAGGTCTCAAAGTGTTTAAAAGAATAGTTTTTTGTAATAATAATAATAGTAGTAGTAGTAATAATAGTTACGGCAGTGATGTTCATGTATTTACATGTTCCTCATATGGCTTTAAATTGTATGCAAATTAATAAATGTATATGAATTACATAAGAACGAATCAAACGAATATGCATTAATAATGCATAAAAAGGCATATTTTAAAGGTTTTTTTTATTTTACATACATATTTAAGGCTATCTGTTTTTAGTGCATATTTCCCCTGATTTTTTTATAAAGCATTGGGATTTTATATACTAATAGAGAAAACTGACACAAACTCTGGCTATGAAACTATTTCAAGTTTTGCAAAAATATTAAATGGAGAAAATAACCCGTCAATTTCTAACTTAAGAGGGAACTTTGGGACCGTTATGCCACAGATTTGAAAAATATTTTTTGTGCATAAATGACATGCCATACCCTAACTAAAAATCCATATAAAAAAGGCTGACCTGCATTAGCGTCATAGATATCACATCTTAAAAATCAGATTTCCCATTGAAATGCATTGAATTCAATTTATATTATTTACATACAAATTGATATATAAAACTCTTATTTTACTTTTAAAAATTTTGTGTCACAGAAATCAAAATCAAAAAAATCTAAAATCTATTCACAGGTATTTTTGGTGCAAAATTGGAAAATGAAAATATAATTAGACTCAAACAAATACTTTTTGTGTTCAACTATTTCATTTGCTATAGTGATTGTATTCAATTATTAAATGAATAGCAATTCAATGCTTTTAATGGGAAATCTGATTTTTAAGTTGTGATATCTTTGACGCTAATGAAGGGTAGCCTTTTTATATGAATTTTTAGTTAGGGTATGGCCTGTCATTTATGCACAAAAAATATTTTTCAAATCTGTGACATAACGGTCCTAAAGTTCCCTCTTTAGATGCAACATTACAGTTAAAGAATTTATGAATTTGGAGTTCTCACCTATATCTTGTGATGTTGAGCTCACTTTCTCTAGATACAAAAAATTTATTAGTATATCCTATAGCTTTTAATAGGAATAGTTTATGTTTTTAATTTGAACCTAATCTGTGGAACATATAATTTTGCATATTTTCAATAGTTTAAATGCATAAATACATACATATTTCGAAATTCTTAAATACATATTTTCACTGCCTTAGTAAAAATAGTAGTAATCAAAATAAAAATACTTTAAATATATATTTTAATCATGAGTTTTGTTATAAAGTGTAAGTATTTAAAAGTAATGCACAGCGCTCGAGCACGACTCGTACCAAAGACTATGGAGGCTGTGGATGGCCCCGGACTGACATCTACTTGTGGAGGCCCTCGTGAAGAACCCACCAAAAATGGTAGCAACAAAAGCGGCTTTTGGGGCTCGCGTTCGGACAACAGTGGCCAAAGAGTAGAGTGGCAGCAATTTTTCGACGTGACCGGAAAACCCGCTCGGAATCTATAAAATAAACATTACAGTTAAGGTTTAAATAATTTATTTATTAATTTTATCAATTATTGAAATACAAGCAGAGATTTCATTAATTTATCAGAAAATATTTGTTATTTTTTATTCTAAATTATTTATAATAATTGAACGATTGAAACGTTTTCATCAGCCAACTCCCTAATGAGAGGAGATCTCACCAAAGGGAGGGGCGTTAACCAGTGAGATTTTTACAGTGTGTAGGAGTGGGCAAACGCGTCGGGCCGTAGGGATGTTTAAAAAACACTGAATATGTGGCCAACATATAGCAGAGAAAATAGCCACTCCTGGGGTTCGAACTCAGACCTGAGTCACGTAGCCTCCAATATTTCCAAATAATTTACAAAACTTATCTAAAGTTTGAACTTATTTATCTATAATCAAAACAAATATATGACCAGAGCTGTGAATTATCGGGAGTTAAATGTAATTTTATAAGAGATCCTGCATTAATAAATAAATTATTCCAAAGAAAAGTTGGAAAAACCATAGTCTAATAGCTTGAACTTTCATTAACTATTGAAATGATTATCTGTTTTCAATAATAGTTAACAATTGAGTTTTCACTGTTTAACTTTTCATCGAATGCTTGCCTCTTTAATAGTTAAGATGTGTGAAAACCCAATCATAAACTATTAGTGAAATGTTTTCATTCATTTACAACAAATTTCAATAGTTAATGATCTATGGCTAGTATTAGACTATGGCTTTTCCAACTTTCTTTCTCATAATTTATTATTAATGCAGAATCTCTTATAAAATTACATTTAACTCCCGATAATTCACAACTCTGTATATGACACACAATTAGAATAAACAAATTGTCTAGCACGCCCAGTTCACTATTGTAAGATTAAAATTTCTGTTGATAAGTTTGATATTTGTGAATGAAAGTTATGTGCCTATAGGGTGACCAAGTCTAATAGAGTCCAAATCTGGACATCTTGAAAAATCAAAGGTGGGACCAAAGGATAATTTTTCAGAAATACTTATTTTTAGAAAAACTCGAAGGGGAAACCAAGTACTGTAATTTTTAAAAATAGCCCAAAATCTGGATAGTCCAGCTAAAATCTGGACGGTTAGTCACCCTATGTGACTAGTTCTAATCTAATGAAAAAATTTCTTTTATATTGATAATACTTAAGCCCTTTTATAGAGAAACTATTCTTCTAAGGTCACTCTTCCGGGACTGACTTCATGTAGAGGTATAACTTATATTATAATTTCACAGTAAAAAAGTTTTTATAATCAAAATTAATGAACACTTTTTTATAAGCGAAGGCAAAAGTTATTGTTTATTTAGGCGAAAATTTTTGAACTCTATATTTGTAACAACGCATCAATAATACAATAATTAAAAGCAAAAAGTATAATAACAATAAAAAGTTCTGTGCAATTAATTATTCATAAAAATAAACAAAAAAAATATCAAAATCTATGCATAAAATTATAAATGAATTCGATATAAAAGCTGTCCATAAGTTTAATTTTAATACATTTAAAGCCATCTCTGTTGTACTATAGGTGCGCCCAAACCTAAAGTTTTGGTTGCGATCAGTGGTACAGGAATTGCCTTAGAGTTGATTATTGCAGCCGCGGGTGCACTGGTTTCAGTTCCCGGTTCATTGGTATCAACGTTTGCTCTAAAGCCTAAACCATCTGCAACATAGTTGACAACTCTAACTAATCCTTTAGCGTCTTTGTAACTATAGGAGCCTTTCACTGCACCGACACCATCACCTGATTCTGAGCGGGTAAGTGTTGTCCCATATTCGTCGGTGACGTCATAACCGAAAGTGTATGGGTTCGGTTTATCGATTATCACCCCTTTAGTTCCCAACGCTATCGGTAAATATGAGGCACTGCATGTCATTATGACGGCGAAGATTACGATTATCTTTAGGGATAAGTATTTTATTATATATTTTTAGATAAGTTTTTACGGAAAAGTTTTTATTACAGAAAAGTTTTTACAGAAAAGTTTTCTAATTTTGAAATTTGATTAAAAGTATAGTTTAAGTGAATTTTTTTACATAACTTTCAAATGAAATCTTAAACACTTGAATGTATACATACTTTGAACATTTTCGGTGAGTTTCTTATTAATTAAGCACAGAATTAATGAGATGAACGGTTTGACTGTAAAAGTGTTTTATGGCTAGAATTTGTGTCTTTTTATATGAAATTTTGTTAAGATTTCGAAAGTAATCAATAATTTTTTTTACTGCATTCCTATAAAGGGTTTAATCATTAAATGACATACCGGTAATATTCTATCAATATATCAATCAGTTTCCCCTTGTTTTCGCTCAATTGACTGCATTACTAATGTTATGGTTTATTAGAAAAATTTCTCACTTTTTTGTCCCAATTATTGGGATTTTAATTGCTTTAATCTTCATTAAAAAAAACTTATTAACATTGAAATTCAGATAAAATAAAATCCTTTAAAATTGTGTTAATAGTGATGTCCAATAAAAGTTTGCGAAATATATGGAAAACTGTTTGCAATGCTCTGAAGAGTTTCTAAATTATGCAAATTTTTTGTTTATAATGAAAAGTATTTACTTAAAAGAAATACTTTTAATGACATAAAAACTTATTTAACTTACATCTGAAGCAATATTTAGGATTAAGAATAAAGTTTTGTAATGAATAAAAAAATTTTTTGATAAGATTTTTTGCTTTTGCGTTCAGTAAATGAATTACAACAATAATACCTCAATTTGTTGTTAA
>JAQGCH010003538.1:0-10425 GCA_034699485.1 Nanhermannia elegantula
GGGGGAGTGAGGGACAATTCATAGATGGATACCACACTGCTCTAAAGATTCTCAAAAATTATTATTAGAGAAATAATTAGTAAATACCGAAATAGAAAGTCAAAAATTCAAAGAATAGATCAAATGAGTAAAACGTTATTAAGAAAAACAATTTGTATTAATTGCAGAAACGATTTATTTAGAAAAAAGTGTGAAATGAGTTGCGAACGGTTAACAGCAATCACAACCTTATGTCCGCTCAATCATAACGAATCAAATTCTACAACAGATATAATCTTCTTCTGAGTCATTGCCAATTGTTAGTACAATAATAGTTTTAAAATGACATTTGATCATAGAATCAGTTTTTTAGAGCAGTGGTTCTCAACCTTTTTCATGCCATGCTCCCCTTTTTGGGGCCTAAATTTTCTGTGGCCCCCTATCAATATACAAATTAAAATAAAATTGGTATAAAAAGAGATATTTTTGGGAACACATGACCTTGACACATTTTTGACACATCTTACAAATACATGACCCTAAATAATTTTGATGAAAATCCATTAATCTGGTAAAAGATCATAAAAAGGGGAAGTTATTTTTGGCCAAATATATACAATAAATTTCTTAATTATTCCTACCATCTTATTATGGTTAAGGGATCCCAAGTTGAAAACCGTTGTTTTAGAGGTAACGAATTCAAGAATCAAATAGTTAATAAAAGTCACTTAACTACATCAATGTCCTTGATTTAGGTGTGGTTTGGATCAAAAGATAACACAAACCTGTGAAAAGTTTTATGAATGCTCAACTCGCTCTCCAAATAGGAGATAAGAAACTTTAAAAATGCTGGAGAACAACCTTAACTGCTAATCTATAGATATTTGTAGCAAAACATTACATAAGTTAATAATACTTTAACACAATCTCTCTTCTCATATAATACATCGAACTAAAGCTTCGTTCGTGTATTCATTGAGATAAAAAAAAGTTTTCTCGGTTTTAAACAATTTTGACAATAATAAGAACATTAACCAAATAAGTGAAATGAAACAAAGAAAGTCTCGAGTCTAGAAATTCATTTATTTACTATTATATTTTCATTTTCATAATATTTTTGAAAATTAATATAATTTTAGCAATATTTTAATTTTATAAAAATCAATTTAATATTTTATTTGAATCAAGATATAACCGAATTTAAAAAATAGATCTCAAGTTCCTCTCCCGATATCCCCTAAGGCTCGAATTTTAATAAAAGTAATATATTTGTGGTGATTAAGTTATGTGTTAGGGCAGAAACAATAACCACAAATTTAATTGTTAGTAGTCTTAATTGAGTTATGAAAAAATCATAATTTTTATTTTTTGAATATGTGCTCTCACAAGATCTGTATATACTTTACTAATTATAACTTACTATACGTGTAAATAATTTATTTTGATATTTACTAAAAATTAAATAAATATCAGAAATTTACAAAAATTCAAATAAATATTTAAATTAAAAATAATAAACTTTATGTTGTAATTGAATTCCTAATGTTTTTAAGAATTGAGAGTCTAAGCCATAGAATCTATCTTTTGTTTACAACTAATTAATTATCAGTTTTTTGTGTTATAGATCTGTTTTTTGAGTTCTATAGTTATTAACTGATATCATTTCAATCAGAATTTGTTTGAAATTTTGGTTATTAGATAACCAAAGTTGCACTTAATCAAAGAACTAACTGAATAAACAATTAAAAATTCAATACTTATTAATAACTAAGTTATAAAATCGCTTAGAATGAGATCTTTTATTATTTATACTGTTATAACTCATTTTATTCATAGGGTATTTATGGAATATATGGGTCTCTTTTGGTTAGCCTTAACTCAATATAAGATAAGTAACAAAAATAAAGGTTTTCTTAAGAGACCCTCATTTTTGAATCGCTTGATATTTAGAATAAATTTTATGTAAGCATCAAATAAAAGACTTCTTAATTAACTTCTTATATTTATATAAATATTGAATGCAAGCAAACTGTTAACTAATGTCATCCGAAACGATCCGAAAGAGTGATGTATCTGTTAAATAGGGTGTCGCTGAAGGGATGCGTTGCTATGGAGACAGAGATGATGATGGTTTAGGAAACTGAATGAATAAAAAGCAGTCTATGCGTACGTCTATTGGAACGCATACCTGAATCAAACAGTCTTGAACTCAATTATCAATAATGTAGTTCTAACTAAAGTGATGTATAATTTGCCATTTGTTCTAATTTTCTCATTCATTTGGCGTCCATTCAAACATTGATTCGGCAAAAATGGGTGAAGACTTAGACCCAGAAGTTGGGTGTGATATGAATTATGATGGCATGAAGATTAACTATGAGTCATCATCACTTCCACCTCCTATGCATTCACAAGTTCCGCCACAGTATAAGCCCTTGACTATATTGGAAAAAAGATTTCTTTTGGCTGTAGAGAGGGGTGATTTACCAGCAGTTCGCAGGTTTACATTTGTATAGCAATAACTTTTCTCAAAAGTTTACTAATCTATTCATTCATTAGATCATTACAAGAAACGCCCAGAGAAGAGCTTAACATCAATTGTTGTGATCCTATTGGTAGGAGTGGTCTTCTTATGGCTATCGATAACGAAAATCTAGAAATGATTGAACTTTTAATCAGCGCTGGAGTCGAAATGAAAGACGCACTGCTCCATGCCATCAATGAAGAGTTTGTTGAAGCTGTAGAACTACTGCTCGATCACGAAGACACCATTCATATCCCTGGTCAGCCACATGTGAGTCAACAGCAATTGTATATTTAGAACACTTGAATTAAATTTTTTAAGATGACTTATTCTTCCACTTAAAGTCATGGGAAGCCTTAGAGCGCGAAACTTTCACATCAGACATAACGCCTTTAGTTCTGGCCGCGCATCGAAATAACTATGAAATTATTAAAATCGTTTTAGATCGTGGAACCTCTCCTGTGTGTAAAACTAATTTAATCTTTACTAAAGTTAATGTCCATCTTTTATAACATATACTAATAATGTATTATTAGATACCAGCACCACATGATGCTCGATGTGGTTGCAAAGAATGCAGAGTAGCCAATAAAGAAGGTTTGCTTTAATTTACTTATTTGTAATTAATATAAAATTTTTGCTTTTTCTTAAACTATTTCATAGATTGTTTGCGTCACTCGAGATCAAGAATCAATGCTTACAAAGCATTGTCATCGCCTTCGCTGATTGCTGTAAATGAATTAATTTTGAATTAATTTTATATTCAATTTTTGGCCCATTTTTTCTTATTGATTGGATGATAATGTTATGGTCTCAGATATATTTGTTTTACTAAATACTAAAGTCTTAACAATTTTTTCAAGTAGTTGATAGTTAATTATCATTTTAAAATTTTGAGACCTAAAAATTATGGTGATCTTAGTTTAAGTCCGTTATCGAAATTGTTGCAAAAGACCCAATCACTCAAGTCGTAGACCTAAGCTTTAATATTTATTTTATATACAGTTATTTTATTTTTGTACTTTTCGAGAAAGTTATGTAACCTTAGGACTGACAAATATACAACTATTTAAGTTTAAAGTAATTTTATTTCAAATGTGATCTATAAGAGTGTATAATATACTGCATGCTATTTGCAAATTTTCAAGACCGCTATAAAGTATCCGAACCTAAAGTGACCTGATTTTTATTATATACTTATTATTATTATATATTTTATCTTTTAATTCTAATCCGACATAATTGAAATTTATTTCAATGATTAGTTGAGGAAATAAAATAAACACTCAGAAAATGTTGTAGAATTGATATATTTCTTTATAAGTTTGCCAACATTACAAACATGACAAACACATTTTAAAAAAAATCCAATCTCAGGAAAATTTCGGATCAGGAGATTTTTGAAACCCCTTATTACCCACTCTACTCTATTATGAATTAGCTTTAATTAGAAGCATTAGTCATTCTTTAACATTTATCTTTGAAAAATTGTAAAATAAACAAACTAAAGAAATCCAATTCATGAATCAAGACTTCAAATCACACATAATATTAAGTTATTTATATTGTCATAAAAATGGTTGCCTTAAAACTACATTATTTTATACTTAATGCTGCATTTTAATGATAGCATAATTTAATTTAGGAATCAATTATTGTAATTCTAAAGCAAATATTTATTATTTAGCTTTCAAGCAAAGATCCGATATTAACTGCATTCGAGCTAAGTTGGCAATTAAGACGCCTATCATTTCTTGAGCCGGAATTCAAAAATGATTATTTGGAATTACGTCGTCAGTGCCAATCATTTGCTACAGCACTGCTTGATCACACGCGAACCACAGAAGAATTAGAGGCAATTACAAACACCCAATTTTGCTGTTACAGAATTATATAAATTAATTGACTTATCCTATACTTTAAAGGTTTTATTAAATTATGATCCCTTAGGAGATCCATTGGGTAATAAACAGTCTCAATGTGAATGTAATTAAAAAAGTTTTTCACTACTATACTAAAAATCTATTTTTGGCGATAATAATTATAGAGACACACGGAAGAATGCAATTGGCGCGCTTGAAGCTTGCTATTAGAGTGAAGCAAAAACTTGTAATTATTACTTAGTTCTTAAACTTTTGCTTTGCTGTTTCGGTTCATACTGTTTACAGTTTACAGCAATAAACTTTTAACTAATAAATAAATGTTTCTAAAATAGTTTTGCGCCCATGCGAACGTTCAACAATTGCTGGCTTCGATCTGGTATGAAGGGTTGCCTGGATTTAGACGCAAAAATATAGTGATACAAACTGTGCAATTAGTAATAATTGGCGTATTGTTTCCAATATTGTCTTTAGCATACATTATCGCACCATATTCTACAATTGGTAAATCACCATATTATCATACAATTAAACCACTTCCAAACTTAAATACTGGTTCAATTTGATTAAAGTAACCATAATTCTAATTCTTTTCATCAACTTTAGGTCAATTCATCAAAAAACCGTTCATTAAATTTATTTGTCATTCTGCCAGTTATGTTACATTTCTGAGTAAGATTAAAAAACATTACAATAAATATAATTCATGATCTTCAAGAGCTCAACACTGTTACATAAGTAGATTGCAGTTTAATTATTTATTTATTTATTTACTGTAGTTTAGTACAGTTGTCCCTATATAGCGAAATTAGTGACGCATAAGCACCAGCATTTGGACGGGGGTTTTCAGAAATTCTTCGAATGGGCTAAAAACTTATCAGTTTTCTGTTACAAATTTTTCAGAAACATATTTTTCTGCTACAGATTGCTCTGTTCGTGATTTTTCTAAGAAACATTAAACATTGGAAATTTTATTGTTTATGTTTCTGTGTAAATCTAATCAACACTTTTGAGAAAAAAATAAAATTCTAAACATAAAATGAAATTTTAATCAAATTCAAACGAGACCAAAGGCATGCTTTCAATTTATTCTGAAAAACAAAGGGAGGACGAAGGTATACTGTAAATTAAAATTTTCTTTGTGGGGTTAGGACCACGCTTAGACCCTTTTTTGTGCATCCTTAGCGTAATTTAGTGTAAACTTGTCAAAACCCAAGTCTTATAAGTTTTCTAGAATTGATTTATATGACATAACTAATAGCTTTCCCAATTTAAGTGTTGATGTTTTTAGTAAAACCTCATAATTTATAATAAAAGCATTGAGGAAACCCAACCGTTTCACTATAAAAACGATAAACTGTATTTTCATTTGCTCGAACCCATTGATTGAGTTATTGGCAAAATTTCAGAATAATATTTATACTGAAATTAACTTTTTCCACTTTATCCATTAATTAATTTGCTTTTCTTTAAGTATTACTAATGCTGGCCTCACAACGAATAGAAACTGATATATTTGGTGTTTCCACCGGCGAAGTGGTGAATACAACGAAAAGGTACTCTTAATGAGGTTTTTAAATCCTAGTTCAATTGATTCTGAATTTAACTATTATTCTGATTCGAAAAGAGGTGCACCGCCTTCTCATATAGAGCTCTTCATTCTTTCCTGGGTTTTAGGTAACCATAATTTAAACCCTTATAATAATTGATTGGCAAATAAATCTTGTTAAAGGGCTCATCTGGAGTGAAGTCAAACAGTTATGGGATCTCGGAATCACTGATTACTTGAGTGATATGTGGAATATTCTTGATTTCATTACAAATTCATTATATGTGGCAACTATTGCCCTCAGAGTTATCGCATATTTACAGGTAGTGTACTGTACAGATCTGTAATATTTCTTTTTTTCAATATTCAAAAATTTTAATTTACTATTTTATTAATAATCAGATTCAAAAAGAGATATCATTACGTACTGGTACGGCATCACTTCCCAGAGAATATTGGGATGCATTCGATCCAATTCTTTTATCTGAGGGACTCTTTGCTGCCGCCAACATATTTAGTTCATTAAAACTCGTGTATATATTTTCAGTGAATCCCCATTTAGGACCACTTCAAATAAGCTTAGGCAGAATGGTTATAGACATTCTCAAATTTTTTAGTGTTTACACATTAGTCCTTTTCTCGTTCGCCTGTGGAATGAATCAATTGCTTTGGTATTTATATATATTTTACTATTGATTTTCTCTTTTTTTGCTATTTGAGATCTATTTTATCGATATTTATTCAAATCAAACTTAATTGAACGGCAGGTATTACGCAGATATGGAAAAACAAGTTTGTCTATTACAGCAAACAACAAAACAAACGGCCGGTAAAAATCACTCTGATATTCCACATCCAGACGCCTGTTTCATTTGGAGAAGATTTGCTAAGTATGTAAATTTACAAAATAATTGATAATAATTCTGTGAACTCATAATGTGTATAACAATAGAAAATACTGAGAATATTTGATTAAATGCTTTAATATTATAATATTATTTCATTTATTTTAGTTTATTTGAATCGTCACAAACGTTATTTTGGGCCAGTTTTGGACTTATAGATCTTGAAAATTTTGAGCTGACAGGTTATACACTAATTAATTGTTTAATTTATAGAAATTTAAACCAAACTGCTATTTATAATTATAGGAATTCAAAGTTATACAAGATTTTGGGGACTATTAATGTTTGGTACTTATAGTGTGATTAATGTGATTGTTCTACTAAATTTGTTGATTGCAATGATGAATCATTCATATCAGATGATAAGTGTATGTATTTTGTTGTAAGACTTATTCTGATTTAATTGCTTTTATGATTTAGAATATTATTTTTGAATTGAATTAAAGTTGAGTTAAAGTTGAGTTAAAGTAATGTTAATGTTATGAATATATATAACGGTTAGGAACAAGCAGATAAAGAATGGAAATTTGCAAGAAGTAAACTATGGATGAGTTATTTCAATGATGGAGCAACAGTTCCGCCGCCATTTAATGTAATACCGAGTCCAAAGTCACTCATCTATTTAGTGAAATGGATTTTTCATAAATTTTGCGGACAAACCAAAAAAGCTAAGAATGAAGCGATGAGAACCATAAGAGTAAGCATTAGTTTTTGATAATAAATATATTTTTGAAGCTTTTCATAATGAAGTTTCCAAAATTTTGTCAGAGAAAAGCGCGTAAAGCCAGCGAAAGAGATCATAAATATCAAACAATTATGCGATCATTAATTCGAAGGTATATCACAAGTGAGCAAAGGATTCAGGAAAGACAGCGTGGGGTTACTGAAGACGATTGCAATGAAATAAAGCAGGATATAAGTGCTCTACGCTTTGAATTACTAGAAATGCTCGGCGGACGAAACAAAGGTTCTTAGATTTAAATTTCCTATAATATGCAGCACAGGTAGCTGTAAGTCATCAATTTGATAAATTATTTGTTAATAATTTGTTAATTTGATAAATTAGTGTAGAGCATAAGGTCGAGCTTGAGCTTATCCCAGCTCAAGATCAGCTCAGTAATTTCCAAATAAGCTCAAGGTCAATCCAAATCTTGTAGGGTGAGCTTGAGTTTAATATTTTGGGATAAGCTCGCATCAAGCTCAAGCTCGAGCTTATGCTCTACACTAGATAAATATATTACCGGTATATTTATTATTGAAAATACATTTGCTTCAGAAACTAATGAACTTAAGGACACTATCAAAATACGGGTTTTGTAACTCTATTTCTATCAAATTGAATAGGAAAAGATGGAACAGCACTACCAGTTGGCAAAAGAGGCAGACAAAGAGAGAGAAGACTTATGAAAGGCTTTAATTTTGACTTTGTATTGATGGACAGAGTCGCGAGTTTTGATGATGACTTCGAATATGAAGCGCCTGTTCCCCGTTCACCCCGTTCTCCTCCTAAGTTAAAGTCCTCCTCATCAAGAAGTAGATTCGCAAGACTGGCCCGAGGGTTGGCTAATAAAAGAAGAGGCGGTAACAGATGGAGGCAATTAATCGAAGCGACGCGAAACAAAGTCATACCATTCTCAAGAAGTCAGGAATCTATGAATAGTGAAACCATTGGTAGTGGAAGTGTTAGTGGAGAAGCAGGTCATGGGTCGATGCAATTGGACGCAAATTTAAGGCGCTCTATATTTGCCCGAAGAATAGATAATTTGAATGAAAGTCAGGCTAATGTTGACAATCGTTCGAGTCCTCTCTCAGATACAACTGAAAGGTCTACTATTTTTGTTAAGAAAAACAATCGTAACGAATGGATTTGAATTTAATAAATATTTTTCACTTTCAATTTAATAAAATTATTGAATTTCAAGATTCTTATAACTCAAGTTATAACTCAATTATTAGTTATTTGTTTATTATTTAAGTCATTCAGTAGTTCTAGAAAAGAGTTGTTTTATTTTTAAATAATTCACTTAAAGCTAATTATATTATACTTTTATGTTCTCATATTTATTAAATGAGTCTTTTGTTTCACTTTATTGCACGAATTATTATTACTATTTTTATTGAAGCAATTATTGTATTATATGAGCAAATGTATAGACACAAACTGATGGTAGTGATTGTTACGTAAAGCTATTTGATAATTAAGCAAATTAAATATATATACTGTATATACTAATTAAGTTCTATTTATTTTATAACAGGAATGGAAGGGAATCTATTAAGTATTATCATTGTATTAATTGTATTAATTAAAATTCTCTAAATTATAGTAAGTTATTTATATTATAACTGATATTTAGTACAGAAAAAAGTTTTAAATTATTTTAATTATTACTTTTAATTGAGATTTAGATAAATATGCCTTTAATATATGGATTTTTATGAATTTATATGAGGGAGAATGGCGTAATGCCCTATGGCTTCGACTCATGATCGAAGGGTCGTGAGTTCGAACCCCAAGCGCCTGCTGTTTTTTCTGCAATATGTTGATCACATATTCATTGTTTTATAACAATCCTATGGCCCGACGCGTTCGCCCACACCGATACGGAGTTATCCCTGTAAAAATCTCACTGGTTTTCAACGTGAGCTTCAACAAAATCTCCTCTCATTAGGGAGTTGGCTGAAGAAAAGATTTTTTATAAATTTATTTTCAAGAATCTCACTAATGGCTCAATTGGTTGATTGGGTTGATTAAGTTTCTTTTCACTTATTGAGTAATTATTGAGTAAAACAAATTTCAATACACCATACTTTTATTTAACATATACCAATAGAAAAATTGATTTTGATATAAGCTGGTAAAAGTTGATAAGCTGTTATGCATTTATCAAATTTCTAATTTATGTGATTTATGTGTGCTCTTTGTTAAAATTTTAGCAAATAAAGCACACAATTTGGAGAATATTTTCACATCTAATATGCATTATAATAGTCTACTCGACCGTCGCTACCAGAGATGCCCAAGGGGTGAATGTGGGTGGGGTGTAACCCTCCCCCCAATGCCTGAAATTTTACTTTGGTCCCCCTCCATGGATTTTTGGATTTTACCATGGAAGGGGGGTCCAATGTAAAATTTACAAAAAATATTAAAAAAACTCAAAGGGGAGACCAAGGTAAATTTTTTTAAAAATAATACCTCCCCCCCTCCTGGAGTTTCGTATCTTGGGCATCTCTGGTCGGTACCCGACCTTACTTCGGAATTTAGTTTCCGTCCCATTGAATAGCTCTAGAAATCAAAATTCTGCTGATTTTTATTTTTAAACAAATTGTTCATCTGTTTGACTCTATGGATTCTTTTTTATACTACTGTAGTCCCAAATGGGTGTTTTACAGTACAATAGTTTGAACAGTTATGGTTCGAATGCAGCTGGCTGGATGGCTTAGTGGTCTAGGCATTAGCTCATTATTGAGTCAAAAGTTCACACAGTTCACTAAGTGGCTGCGGGTTTGAGTCTAACTGTATGCCAAAAAAAGTTTTTCCAAGGCTAGCATAGACTAAGCGGCCCAACTTAGGGTACTTTAGTACTC
>JAQGCH010003539.1:0-10425 GCA_034699485.1 Nanhermannia elegantula
CTTTGAGAACTACTATAAGGGTTTGTGCAGCTATTCAACTAATTTAACATATTTTTAACATATTTTGCCGAACTCTGCTTATGAGACAAAAGATGTCTTTTCCACCAAAGAATTTATATTCTTTTCCAAGAATTTAAAAGATAAGACACAAGCGCTCAACATATAGAATAAAAATAAACTAATAGAATATTTATTTTATCAATTAATTGATAGAGTACTCTTATAATGATAAAGATTTAAAAGTCTGTTTTCAAAATTTAAAATAGCGTTTTAGAGAGTGTGACTTTAATTTTACTTCATAAGTAAGTTTATTTTATTTTATATGTTAAAAGGTTTAAGTATTTTGCAGCATAGTATAGATAACTTACATTACAATAAATAACATTCATATCTTTTTGTTCTGCAATATTATAACAAAAACACTACAATTTCATCATTAATTATCATCTCTTTATTCAATGGTTTTTTTGTATATTCAAACGGACGTGCAGTATATCTAAAGACATCAATAAAATGATTTCTCTCTAACATATAAGTCATCTGAAAAGCTTTGAGCATCGCTTTTACAAATAACCATTATTTAGTATTTTGAGCAGAATATTAATCCCAAACTATATAGTAAATAGGGGTTAAAATAGATAATTTACAAATACGACTGTATTTATAATGTAATTTCAAAAATTAAAGTAAAAGCTATAAATTTGTGAAACGCTGACGTAAGTTAGTTCTGAATATGATAGAATTGCTAAAATCGAAGCATGATCAATGCTATGCGTACTCTGAGATTTTATTGCTATAATCGTAGTTTTACTAAAATGGGTTTGCTATAACCCACACACTTTAACATTATATAACCTATAGGGCTACCGGTGCTATAAAAATCATTTGCTAAAATCTGGAAAATACTGTATCTATTGTTTATATATTAAGATTTCTATCATTTCTCTCATAAAAATTAGAAAATGGGAGATCACATTCGGTCATACAGTATATGCGCATGTGATATGCAGATTCTGTAAAACTTAAAAGTGGAATTACAAACGGACAAACTCAAACATATTTCAATCGTTATTTAAATTAATAAATTATTAAAACATAGAAAAAAGTGTTATGAAAATATTGCGTAACATTACATTTAAATCATGAATTATAAGCATAAAATACTTCACATAAAGAGATTTTCCGGTCAAATTCGGTAAACAATCATAAGCGACAGAAAGGCCTTTTTGGTTTCGGCGGTCACATGCAGTAAAATTCGGTTACTAACCGAACAAGAACAATAGTATATATACCATATTTTATTATAAAGTATTTCAATTCCAAAATATGAATTGGACTTTGGTTACTCTTGTATAAAATGAGTAACAAAACTAGGTTTAGATTATCAGTAATTGGCAATATAGTGAGTACAAATAGCAATACAATCAGCAAAAGCAAGATCACAGCCACAAATCACTCATGAAATCTCATCAAATACTCTGTATTTATATTTGGTATTCATTTTTCATTATTCAATTTTTAATTAAATCTTATGGCTTAATTCAAATAGGGTCTGGACGTTTCACCGACAACGCATAAAAGAGGCAAAAGTTTTTATTTTTTTCCTTTCTTAAATCCGATTTTAATGAAATTAAACTTTATTCAGATATAAATTAGAACGAGAATTCCGAATATGAAAGAGATTTTTGTTTAAAACTAATAGTTTTTTATATTTAAATTTTTTTATTTCTACAAATATCTTAAAAACTATTAGTTTTAGACAAAAATCTCTTTTATATTCGGAATTCTCGTTCTAATTTACATGTAGTGTAAGGTTTTTACATTTCTATTCAGTTTCTACTCAGTTATTTTTGGAAAACTATGCATTTTTATAAGAAAAAATGTTTACAATAATTGAATGAATATTAGTGATTTTGGGAACCACTCATTAGTAAATACTATATATTCTCACTTTGGCTTAAATCAGTATTACTTGAAATATGCAATGATTTTTTGCAGATCTCAATTAAATTCTGAATTTTAGTTTCAATTCAGTTTCTATTAAGTTCTCTTTAAAAAGTTTGATTTCTATTCAGTTCTATAAAAAAATTCATTTCTATTCAGTTTTTTGAGCCAATTTCGGGTCAGTTTTTATTCAGTTTCAGTTAACTGACCGAACACTATTTACATGTAAATCAAGTCTAATTTCACTAAAATCGGATTTAAGAAAGGAGAAAAATGAAAAAATTTTACCACTTTTATTTGTTGTTGGAGAAATGTCTGTCGGTGAAACGTCTGGGTCCAATTCAAATCAGATAAGTTATTTGACTAAAATTAGGATGAGTCCCAAAATTGGATATTTTGATAAAAATAAAAAGTCTACCCAGGTCCCCTGTTTGATTTATTAAATTTTATAAATAAACAAAATAAAGATTTTTCATGTAATTTTTCGATGAAACATGAAAAATTCTATGAATTCTATTCTGTCAATTACTATGGAATTGCATTACTATATAAAGATTACTATGTATTACTATGTATTGATTGAAATTGTGGGGACCATAATTAATAGGCGTCTTGGACCCCGCAGATTTAAATAGCCGTTTTGGACAAACAGTATAAGGCTGTTGTGGGAAAATTTTTTTAAAAATCGGTTACTTAGTGATGACGAGGTTGCCTCGTTAGATTAATAGATGCAATTGTATCTTTATTTAAATCCTTTAAAATTAATGAAACATGGTTTTAAATCATTGAATAAACAATTTTTGCTTTTATGTAAATATCTTTGATATAATTTACTTCTGGGTAATTTATGTTCTTTATTCGAATTATGGAAACCTGAAAGCATTACGTACAGTACAGTTGGTTCAAAGAAAAACGGCAAAGGATTAAAATCACAGTTTTCAGTGTGTTAATAGATAAGTAAAACAGTTCAAAGCAATAAGTTTTAATCAGTTTTTAGCTATTCATTAAAGCATTGGGTGCTTTAGTTCACAACTTTGCTTTTGAATTTAAACTTTTACAGATTATTTTTCACTGATATATCTATAATCAGTTTATTTGATAATAAATTTGATTTTACACTAAAATTTAGTGAAAAAATTTTGCCGTTTTTCTGCCGAACCCACTGTACTCAAACTTGATTTGAGCAAAACTAACTTAATTGCAAATTAAAGCTGTTGGATTATATTAAAATAAAAATAAATTTCTTAGCTGTTCACAACTTAAGCCAACTAACTATGAAATTTTTAAACATGTTTCTGTGGCTGAGATGCATCTCTATATAGAAAATTGAATTTTCAATCAGTAAAGTAGTCTAAACAGATAAACATGAAGAAAGCAAATTGATGTTGAAGCAATTCCACAAATTCGGCCATTAGTGGTTTTTAAAAAAATTTATGGATAAATAAAAAAGGAGCCAGTGGAAGGGGTCAATAGGGACACCGCCCCACCTAAGTTTTAAGAAATTAATTGTAAGTCTATTTATGTCATGAAATGTTTTAAGTTTTTTGCTGAATAACATTTAATGATTCTATTGTTTTCCTGCCCTAATGTACACAAAAAGATGTCTTAGGCTTCTAGAACACGTGCATATAAAATAAAGCTTTATTTCTAAAATTTTGCATCCTTGGCCCCGTCAGACCATAAATTATGGCTTTGGCACAAGTAAGAAGTCTAAAATTTAAATACAGTATATTACATCTCACAACTGCTTAACTTTTATAGAAATTGTTGAATCACTGTATTAAAAAACAATGAATCTGGTGATACGTTCAAACATCAACTAAAATTACTTTAACAAATATAATTAAGCTTATTCTAATTCTACTGCTAAAACCTGTTCACTTCTCCGTATAAAACAGGTATAATTGAATCTGCTTATCAGAAAACCATTTTTTAAGATTCCTTTTTAGAGTATTTTCCAGAACTTATTAATTAAAATAGTTTTTATAAGCTACAGATTTTTGTTTGTTTTTTATTCTAAATAATATAAACTGATTCAGCCATTATTTTCAATCAGCACTATTCTATCAGTGAACCTGTCAATAAAATCATTTAAATTTTTCATTAATCTTCATAGTTTAGGAATTGCAACTTTGGGAATAGATTCTTATTTGGTAAGCTGTCAGACACATGTTATTGAAGATAAATTCGAAATAATTTTTAAATATTATTTTCCTATTATTATTTTCTGGGCTAACTCTTTTTCAGGAGATCTCACTTTTAGCCCAGAGTTAGAGTGAGATTTTAACAGGTTGAATTTGTGTCGGGGTGGGGCAGATACTACAGGCCTAGGGATTGCTCCAAAACAATGGACATGTGGCAGACCTCAGTCAAAGATTTGTAGTGTCTGGGGTACAAACTCTCGTCCCTTCGATTATCTTTCCACTGGGTCACCTTCGTCTGTTATGTTTTAAATATTAATGATTTTTAAAAATTGAAAATTACCCCAAGTAAATGTAGAAAAAAATTTCTCCGTAAGCAAACTTGACTGAATCAAATTTTAGAGTTAAGTAAACTAGGATTGAAAAATTATTTTAAATGCCCTTATATAAGTAGAAGCTTCGGGTGGTCACCAAATTGAAGTAGTCATGAGAGTTTAAATATTGGAGCTTTTTATATCTCTATATTTTAATATAACTTCATTAGAAAAATAAAATAAAGGATTAAATCCGAACACATCAAAATTCCAAGGACAGGTCATAGAAGTAAGTTTTAAAAACTTTTTATGATATCAAATTGTTTCTTTCAAAAATAAAAACACAGGACAATAATGTCGTCTTATGCCAAGAGTTAAGAAATTGAATATAAAAAATATTTTATGCCAAAAAACAGACAAATAGTTTATAAATGAATTTATACTAGCTTAAATATAAACTGATATACTGAGAAAGGAATATAACCACAGGCAGACTACAGCTAATTGAGATGCCTGATTTACAATTTTAAGATTACTTCTCTTACTTCGTTCGGACCCGTCTCAATTCACAATAAATTACTCTCTTAAAAAAATATGCAGTAAATCTTTGTAAGTTTGCTGAGTTATGACTAGTGATACAAATTAGTGATGTATCAGTTCCAGGAACTCCAAGTGGAACTGAAATTAAGTATTTGAGTGGGAACTGGGAACTCAAACTAATTTTTTTCAGGAACTGGAATTGAAACTCAAACTATTTCAGTTCCAGTGTTATAGAATAGGGTGTTATAAGCATTTAAGGTTCATAATTAAGTACTAAAACTAATAATATAAGGTCTAATATAAAGGGTTCACTACTAATACCTGTCTTAATAACCAGAACTAGCGTTGTTAAATTTACTAAATTTAGTTTTTGGACTAAATTTAGTATAAAATATAAAAATACAGCAAAATGTTCAAATTGTATGTTATCACCCTGGAATGTTATTTTTCCCTAATTTTAGCATTTAGTATTTTGCAACGCTAACCAGAACTAATAATAATAACCCTGACCTATCCCTATCTCACGCTATATAAACATATACTTTCCCATAAATAACAGTAGTCTATTATGTAATGCCATAAATATTAATAAAAAGTTTTCTATTATGTTTAAAAAGTATTTAATTTACTTAAACTTCTATTTAAAGTGGTCCTAAGCTGTGCCTGGAACTGGAATCGAAACTCAAACTAAATTTTGGAACTGATACAACACTACTTATGACAAATATAGAATAGATTTACAAATTGATAAACAAATATTATTCTTTACAAAATATCAATCATTATTTGATAACTTTAATGCAATTTGCTTAACATTCTATTTACTGTGATTAATAATGTATAGAAAATTTAAACAATGTTTTAACCTTTGAGTGATTTGCAAATAAATTCATTTTTGAGTCTATCTTCAAACAAAGGAGGGGAGGGATACCATTTATTAAAATAAGAACTATCATCACACAAACTGTGGATGTAATATTAACTAGTACTGTTTTTTTGTTATTCAATATGCTATAAATGTTGTACCGTTACTAATGCTGTATAATAATGCTGCACGGTGTATATTTTAATTAGTTATAAAGCTTTATTATTATTATTTGTTAAAAGGATTTGAAACAATTTTTTGGAAATCACCGTGGAAATACTGCAAATACTTGACTATTAAAATATATTTATACTAATAACTCAGCTTATTTATAATTTGAATAACAATTAAGTTATCCAAAGATAAACAAGGGATAAAATTATAATAAATACTACATATTGTATACTTACGGTTTAATGTCAAAAGTTTGTTATATCAATAGTTAAATATTACCTAAAATTTATTGGATACACATTTTTAAATGCAAAGTAATCCTACCATTTGATGGTAGAGTTGGCCTAAATATTTGGCTTAAAGTCGTAGTAATAGAGCTAATGGTTGTCAAATATCTATCTTCTCCACCATTCAAATCACTGTCATCATCACCAGACGCGTCGTCATTCAATAATTCTTTATTAAGATCTTCGTTATCAGATAGAATGGGCAAACCCTGTGCCCCAAGTTTATGAGTTCTCAGAGCTCTACTTTTTCGATGTAATGGACTAGAGGTTAATTTGTGAGAATTATTACTATTTCCTCTTTTAGAGTGTAAAGCGCTTCGAATATGTGTCACATTCTTGTAGTCTTCGATATAAAAATCAGACTTAAAAGAGGTTAAAAATATTTAAATCGATCAATTTTATAAAAAATAGTATATTTAATCATTTAATTAAATAAATTTCAATATTTTAATAATATAGTCAGTAATCAAAACTAAATATTAATTAAAGCCAAATAACAGCACCAATAAAATAATAAAAATGAATACTTTTTTAGATCTATCGTTATATTTGTGAAAACCAATACTGAGGTTTACTTTGTTTTTTATATGGCAATAAACTACACAAAGGGTGCATTTTTAGTATAAGAAATTATAAGAATTGGAATGAGTTTAATCGTCTGAATTTGAATCTCTAAACATTAATGTAAAAGCATTACTACTTTGAAGCCTATAAACTAACAAAAACTTTGATATATATAAATGCATTACACTGACGAGTGAATGCCACTACTATTGAAAATTTGCATAATAGGTTCTGTGTATGAGTAAACTGTTTTTTACATTTTCTATCATATTATCATATTTTGTTTGTATTATCATAAAAATACTTTATAAAGTAATAAGAAGTAAGATTTGCATAAAATAACTTTATTTACTATACAGTATAGTACATGATAACAAAGAATTGAATAATACTGATTAATTGTTTAACTAATAACAGCTAATACTCGAATCCTTAAAATGATAAGGACTATGGTTTAAGAAAATTTTGACGTTTAATTAGCAAACGTCGTGATTGATATACTTGTCATACTTTTGCCGGCCCTCCAATACTCTAAGAATCACTTTCGTTACATTATAGATCATTATTTCAGTAATTAAATAATAAAATATAATTATGATATATTCATATTTTGGTATATGTTTCGTATTCTTCATGTTTTCATATATATAAAGATTTGGTGAATTTATTATAAGAAGTTTTGAATTGATTTGCATAAAACTAAATAAACTTAAACTAAATGAAAGAAAGAATTAAAAATAATGTCAAAGATTATTTTGTCAATTCTTTTATAGAGAAATTGAGAGCACAATCTTTATTGAATTCTTGAAAATGACAAACTATACTGTCATACATACAATCGTTATACACTATACTGAATAGTGATGTTGATCTCTTCCATTCAGGCATTAATTTTATATAATTCTGCAGCTCATAGAAAGTTACTGCTGTATGATATTGTTTGTGCAACATTTTTAGTATGAGAAGCAGAAAAGTTTGTCGTCCGCGGGACACTTTGGCGCCAACTAAGGAAAGATCGATTTTTGCTATATTCAAAAGCTTTTATATATCTCGATATAGCATTTCTTTTATTAAAATATTGGGTCGCATTCTTTTTTATATTATTTAACTTAAATTCAATCATTCATCATATTATATCGCAAGTTATGATAATCAAAAATGATTTATAATCAAAAATTGAATGTTTTAATGAAATTCTTTCTTTAAAATCTTTTATATCACTGGAATTGAATTAAAGCATTCGAGTATTTTTGTGTGATAGATAGCAATTGATATATTGATTTACTATTACTAGTACTAGAATGAGCCGAATCTCAAAGTTTATGTGATAAACCAATGATCGAAACGTTAGACATAATTTGATATTCTATTCGTGATAACTCAATATTATATGCTCTCAAATATTAATAATAGAAAAATAAGTGGAGGATAAAGTTTTATTCAACTTTGACTAGACTTTTAACTGCAATCAACTTTAAATATCAACTTAAATAATTGGACATATACTGCACCCACAAACTAAGTTAAGCTGCATCTCAACTCCACCCTGTATACGATAAATGCTCAATATATTTGTTAAAATTAAAATTTTATATTTCTTAACATGTATTTTATCACAAGTTTTTTTTGATAACATTATATAACTATTTTATAATTGATATAACACTGAAGACAAAGATATTTCTAATATTCTAAGACTTAATGTATAGTTTATTCCGTGACCTAAATATTTAATTACAAATAACTATTTTTATAAAATAAATACAAAATATTATACCTTATAAGTGACTCTTTATTCAATTAAATTAAAGTTAAATAAATGTTTTCACCAATATTTCATGTAATTTTGCTGTACTTTATAGAACACTTAATAGATTCATTCGAATATTTTATTTGCATTTAATTCATTCGACTGATTAAGTATTTATTTAATTTTTTGCAAAATAAAGCAATTTGTAATTTTTTAAACTTAAACTGTAAATTCAATATTTCAATAATCATTTCTTATTCAAAAATCAATTCTCTCTAATAGTGATTTAAAGCAGTGGTTCCCAAACTTTTTTTGAGTTGTGGAACAGTTTGTAAATTATAAAGATTTTGCAGATCATTATTGTTTTAGTTCAAATTCAAAATTATTAATGTCTATATTGTATTTGCTTTTAATCGCAGTGTTCTTTTATATTTATTAAATTAATCATTTTATTAAAGGATAGACAGTAATTGTTAAGTTTTTTGCATTAACATAACGCATAAAGTTTTGCGCTAATGCTTTTTCACTGCTTTTTCATACCTGTATATACAATTGAAGCAGTTCTTGGAAGAGTTTACTTTAGTTTAATCTATTTTCCAGGTTTCTCATAAATGCTTTATCCGTTTATGAGAGAAAAGTTGTCAAACCAATAGTCTAATTGTTCCAATTTTTTTAACTTTAAAAAAGATGAGGTTGTGGTATAAAAATGATATTTTAAAAGCCATAATTTTTACTTTTCATTGAGGGTTGCACTCAAAGAATGTTAAGATGGGTCTGAGTCGGATGGGTTTAGATGAAACCTCAATTGTAAACTACAGTTAATATGAAATCTTTTCATTATTTTACAACAGATAATAATTATCAAAAGTTAATGAAAGTTCGAACTATTATACTATGGGTTTAGCAATTTTTCGCTAACAAACAGATTTAGCATTTATGATAAACTTAGAAAATAAATTAAACGAAGTGAACTTCATCTAAAAATGAATACAATTACATATTATGCAGGCTTTACAGTCATACACTCTGCGCTCGAATTATAACAACAGAGGTTTTTGGCCATAATTTTTTAAACTGATAAAATTTTTAAAAATTCAATTTATTTATTAATAGACAAAAATTTCTGAAAATCTAAACTTATTTACGAAAAATTTGCAAAAGACTATTTTAAGCGATGCGAAACACTTATAACAGCAAATTCGATTTTCGAGCTTAAATCAAATAAGTGATAAGATAGTGTCTTCAAACTTTAGCTAATATGCAATTAATTTAATATAATTCAATTTTTGATCAATCGCCCACTCCCGAGATGACCTGTTTTGTTCAAAGATCACAAAATATATGCCGTAATAAAGTGTCGCAAATACGGTATTTTTTGAGTTTGGGATTTGACTTTACGAGTTTAAGTACTTCCAATGCCTCCAATATACCAGAAAAATGTTTAAAAAATTAATTTAGGTCAAAACAATGGCTTCATTTACGATATTTTCAGTAGTTATCGGCAAATATATCTTTATTGTTAAACATGGTTTGTTTAAAATGTATTATAAACAAAATAAAGGCTTTAATCATATCTGGATTCAAACCACTGTGTGATAAAATATGTAATTTCTATAAATAATAATTAATAACATTTTCTAATGAGATTTACTTTTAAGTTCTGTAACATATTTCAAAATAAATGCAGTCATACTATAACATGAATCAGAAAAAATAGATTTACTATTCAAATTGAAAACCACATTAATTTAATTGTTTTTTAAAATAATTATTTTAACGACTATTAGTATTTCAATGTTTCAGAACCTGCCTTAAGTTTTTGCATAGTTTTGATGAAAGGAATTGG
>JAQGCH010003540.1:0-10424 GCA_034699485.1 Nanhermannia elegantula
TTTTAGAGTGTATTATCACCTTTAAATTGATATATAATAAGTATAACATTAGTTTAAAGATAATTAAAATAGAGCGAGAAGTGGCTCAAATCAAGAGGGAGTAATTTATCTCAAGTCTATGGGAATACTGAAATTAATGATTAGCCAGACAGACAAAAGTATTGCCTTTTCTCAATAGTTAATTCTTAGTTACAAACAATTCGTATACATTTTATCTCATTTATTTTTGTGCCCTATTTTTATTGTTTAAATTTTATAAATATAAAAAATTTTACTTTTTATATATCGATAGAAAGCTGTCATGCAGTACAAAGGACTACAATAGTGTTACAATTTTTTTACATCGCTATACAAATCGGATAAATAATTCAAGAGTTGTAGTTAAAAGTTAGCTGTTATTATTGAGATAGACTTATGACACTTCCTTTCAATTATTTGACTCTCTATTTGAATTGTGAAGGAACTAATATTATAATTATTATATATCAACTAAAATATTATGAGAATACACTCTAAAAATCTATCAAATGTTTATTCAAATAGAATTAACCGTTTTTTAGTTTTAGCAAAACTCCACTTAAATTTTTAATAACCCTTTTATTCATTCAGTATTATTATATTTATCTTAAAGACACAGTAAGTGGTACAGTGAAGATACAGTCTTCAAATGTTTAAAGAGTTGTTGTAATCTAGTTCTCAAATTGAAATCGTAAATACTAAGTAATAATCATCTATTAATCAATGCCTTGAATAATAATCCTTATTAATGAACATACAAAAAACGATTAATTTTAGACATCATTAAATAGAAATATATTAAAAGACTGGAATGTCTATTGTTCGCAGATACAGATCAAAGCCTATCAAAGCTACAGATACTATTATTCTTAAGCCTTATAAGAATCGGTGGCATATTTTTGTATTAAAAAAATGCTGCAATCTGTGAATAATACACACGTGACTCACATAAAACCACTAATATAACAATGTATTTGTATTATTAGTATTGCTGCAAAAAGTAATGGTTCACTCAATATTGAGGATTGCAATGATCTCTGAGAAAACGTTTGAGAAAAGAATGAAACTCATTAAGTATTAGCTATAAAAGTAGTGATTTTGTCTCACACTCTAAACAAAACATATACAGAAACAAATAGAAAACAAAGAAATTTATAAAAACTTTTCTCATTTCATTTTTGCTGATAAAGCCATAAAACGAGTCAAATGATTAGGTTTTTAAGCTTCAAACTGACTTCTATATTAAACACATTTCTTAGATTAGAGTTTCCAAAGCGTAAGATATTCTTAGACATAATATTCTTTATTCTTATTTATTCTTCTATAGCCCTGATTTTCGATCTGCCTTTAAAAAACTTTTATGTGGTCGCCATCATCGTTATCGACGCTCATTCAGATAACTGTAATATTTTCTTCTCTAACAGACAAAAAACCTGTCATCCATTTAATACACTATCTTTTATTTAAACTCAAGCCATTGTAAACTAACCATCTGTTAAGTGATTTAAATCTATCAAAGATTAAAACGTTATTATTCTGTATTAAATTTGATTATTTCTTAACTATTTTTTTAAGAAAAATGAATTCTTTAAATTTTTTCAACTCATCAATTCTTACGAATATATCGTTCAATAAGAATAGATTTCTCTTTTATTTCAAGTAAAAATAAAATAAGTTTAACGTCATTTCTTATTTATTTTTAGCAAATACATCCATTCAGTTCTGATTTTTCATCTTTTTTATTGACTACTCTAAAAAAGTTTTCATTTCTATCCTAATTCTAAAAGCGATACTTTCTATTCAAAACTTATGTTATGTATGAGAGACTTATTTCTAAGAAAAAGTTGGAAAATAGCAATTCCAAGACTTTTCATGAGGTAATGGGCTTTCTAACAATTTTATTTCAAAAAGATCAGACATACTCCGCGTTTAAAAGTTATCTGACCATAACTTAAGGCTACTACTTATGAAATTCTGAGCGGAAATATCTTTAAGAGCACAATTTGAGATCACATCACTTCCTTAACTAATTGAACACATTTCTTCACATTTTATACTTCACTCTAATTTTAAAATATAAAACAAGCTTTAGTTCAGCACAATTTTCACTATTTTATAATAAGTTTTTTTAAATTTTAATTTTATATTATAATCATTTACTCTTATGTAGAGTATGACTGATAAGTCCGAGTATTATTGAAACAGATTTGCGTCAATGCAACAGTGATTTGCTTATAAAATTAAATACACAACGATTAGTACATCAAGAATTGAGATTATGCAAAATCTCTATATTACTCTCAATTATGAATCACCTTCTACAGGAATATTCAGTATATTGTTCCTTTTGATAGAGATTCCAAAATAGTATTAATCAAATATTTCATAATCTATTTGAAAAGTATCAAAATCTATGACATATTAAACCCGTTTATGTCTAATTGATTATTGATCAATATTGAAAATTATATATATTTCAAAATAAATTGTTCAAAATTGATGATAAAAATCTAAAATAAAATAATGATGAAAATAATAAGGTATAACTCAATTAACGCTTTTAAAAGCATTAGTTTCTTCCTAACGAGTAAGAAGTATTTTTATTTATGATTTAAATGAATTTAGTGAATAAATTCTAATTAGAAAAGCAAAATATTAAAATTTTTATTACTTTAAGTGCAAATTAGTTTCAAAAGGTTCTTTACAGCTTTTAAACAAAAACTCATTTACTTGAAGAAAATGACAGAATGAATATATATTAAAATAACGAAATGCAAGGATTTGGATCTGTTTAACAAAAAGAATCACTTACTGTCAAAAATCAAAATTTAGAATAATTTGCACTGTACTTTACATAATTAAGTAGAGGTATATTTTGTTTTTCTCTCTTTATTTATAGTTTTAGAACAGAATAAACCAAATAAAGTTTCTAAATTTCAATCAGAGTTTTTATAAATGAGAAAAAATTTCTTTTGTTGAACATTCTTTTGTTATAACAATAAATTGTGTTTATGGAAATGTTTACAAAAGGTTAATCTGCCATAAACTAAGATTTATTACACAAATATAAGTATAAAAACTGCTTCTGTTTATTTTCACAATTAAATTATTTATCTTTTTGACAGAAATTTCCATTAATTATCTGTTATAAAAATGTTAGTTTAAAAACAAATTTTTCATTTGATTAAATTGTGGTTTACTTTACATAAATGTTGGACAACATAAAAGTGGAATATTTAACTGAGAAACTCTATTTATTTAGAATTTGATGAATGCTTAGAATTTAATTGCCCCCATACAAGTCAAATAATTTTTAAGTAATTAAATTTGCAGATTTATTCGTTGTTCATTCAAATGTATAACAATAACTTAGTAGGGATGGGTGGGCCCCAACTGATACTCTAATGAAGATTAAATGCATAAAAAATTAGCTTTTAAAGAATGATAAGACTGTAATTTGATCGTTGACATAAGTAATTCATACTGCAATTTAAACACTAGAATAAATCAAATTTTTTAATTATAATTTTGCATAACTTCAGAATTTAGTTACAGTTTAAAAATAAAATCAACCCTCCTTTAAGGGAGAATTAGGAGGCTTTGGCATATAATTTTGTTATGACGAAATACACTTAATTTAACTTTAATTTCGTATATGTGTTACCGTTAAAGTATGAAATCAGTTATTTTATATAATAACTAGTTATTCTATAGAATAACTAAAACCGTCAGTTAAAGTATGAAATAACTTTTATTCTATACATTAGCTGTTATTCTATATAATAACTGATACTTTCCCGTTAAATTGTGAAACAAAATAAATCATTACACACTTTAACTAGATACTTCATAGAATAACTACCTGTGTTAAAGAAGAAGTGTAAAAGATCGTGCTCATGTAGTTTCAAGTAAGAAAGAAACAATGAGAATTAGGTTTAACGATCTGATGATTAAGAAAAAGGTGAACCGCACCGTTGTAACAAATAAACGTTAATTTTAACATTTTTCCATCACATTTATGTCATTAAAAAAGTACTGTACTTTTAATTTTTTGTTATCACATCAGTTTCTGTAATGTTAATGCACACATTCATTTGATCTTATTGCATTATTTTTGTCCGTGAACAAAATAAACTGCATTTTACACTTTAACTGGTAACTGTTAGTTATTTTACAGAATAACTAGGTATTTCATGAAATATCTAGTTAGAGTGTTGAATAATTTAATATGACATTGTTATTTTTTACTTTAACTGAAACGAACCGTTATTCTATAGAATAACTAGTTATTATATAAAATAACTGAATTTCACACTTTAACGGTAACATATGTATTATATGAAAGCATCAGTTGGGGTCCATTCCTTCTTAGTTACTAAAGATAAAATAACTTATAAAAGTCACTTATCTTTTTACATCTGGTTTACAACGTATTGGTTTTTTGGTTGAGAACTAGTTTTCGGCTGCATTTAAGCAAACTTTCTACAGACAAAACTAGAATCACAATTGACTCTTTCGAAGTATTCGCTTATACTCATTGTTGGGAGATTTTCATGTCTTTAGCATAGATTAAGGAATGTTTTTAAAATACAATTTTATGTTCAGTTTTAGGATTTAGTTTTAACTGCACATAAGCGCTATTTAAAAACATTTCTTAAGTCTGAACACACAGGTATCACAGATAAAGAAATGAAAATTCTCCGAACTATAAGTATAATACTTTGCCGGAGCACATACTTTGAAAACTCACTTATGATTCTCACTTTGCCTGAAGAAGGTTTCGTCAAACGTTACTGAAAACTACTGTAGTTCGTAACCAAAAAAACAATACTTTGTAAACGAAATGAAAAAGGATAAGTTATTTTATCTTTTTAGTTATTGTTATAAATAAAATAATTTTCTTTCATAAATAAGGGAGGAGTGGCGCAACACTCTATGGCTTCGACTCCGGATCGAAGGGTCTGAGTTCGAACCCCAGGAGTGGCTATTCTCTCTGCTATATGTTGGCCATATATTCAGTGTTTTTTTAAACATCCCTACGGCCCGACGCGTTTGCCCACAGCTTACACACTGTAAAAATCTCACTGATTAACAGGGGCTTCGGTGAGATCTCCTCTCATTAGGGAGTTGGCTCATGAAAACGTTTCTTTCAGAAATTTTCACAATTTTGACATTTATTCAGACTTATAAAAACAGGAAACATATATTTAGATTTGTTTTCTTATTATCAAAGCTTATTACTATGCATTTCTTAAAAAGCCATTAACTCAAAAATTAATACTTAATTTGAAATTCAAATTTTAAATACTGATTGCTGGAAATGAAAAATATAATGAAAAAAAAATTAAAAGTATATTTAAAATAAGTTTATCTTTCGGTTGATTACGTTGATTAGAAACAGGAAATCCCAAATGAAATTGATTGAAAGTCATATATTCATTAAACATAGAGTTCGGTATCTAAACAAATAAATTTTAATAAAATGAATGATCATCACCATAATTATCTGTGTCATAAAATAACAAGACAAAGGTGTAAAAGTCTTCTCAGCAAATCTGTTTAAAACTATTTATATACAAAATAAGTCAAAAATGTTTAGAATATTTAAAATTAAGATTTTCTTCACGAATATGTCAAATGTCTGCATCCATTCATCCAATAGATTAAACATAATTAATGTATTTGGAAGAAAGCCATAGGAAGTGGTGGTGATAGTGCTCTTAAAATTTGGCTCATATTGGGAAAGAAATAACTAATTCTTTATTCAGTTTTGTTAATGGAAATTGCATTTCAATTTCATTCAGACCATTCAGAAATAGAATTTTATTTGAATTCACTTATTCTTATGTTAAATTATTGTCGATTCTGAATGGAATCTAATATTTTATATTTCTTTCAAATTTATTTTAATATAATTTGTTGAGTAAGTTATTCGGAATTGATTTTTAAAAAATGTTTCACTTGATGTGAAAAAACTGAAGTCTCTCGAGACTTAAATCTTGCTGTCTATTAATATAAATGATAAAAGCATTGAATAACTTATTCCTTTAGATAAGTGTTCGATATTGAGAATGTATACTAATTAAAACATATTTGAATTGATTAACTTTAAGCAAAACATAAGTTAGAAATGCAATTAATCGCTATCAGTAACTCTAACTTATACTAATTTCTTAATTTATAAATTTTATATGAGATATATTGCGCAATTGTGTCATCTTTTTTCATAAATCCTTCAAAAATACTTTCTGAGCAAAAGGAAATCTTTTTGGAAGTGATTCTGTGTGTCTTTTAATCAATTTTTTGTTTGAAATAAGCTCAAAGCCTAAAGTCTTTGGGCTTTTCTAAGTCAGGGTTTTCTGTGAAAGTAAAGCCTCATGAAAGTTGAGCTAATATTGATTTAATAAACGCTCGCGAGTATTGAACAGTGGTTATGATTAGTTATCTTTTAGTAAAACTTCAATTTTCGACATAAAAGTAAATAAAATATTTTAGAGAAAAGTCAACTAATAATTTGAAGCAAATAAAAAATGTCTTATTATGAAATTTGGAACATAAAGAAGTTTGTTGGCCATTAAATGATCAAAAGTTAATTCTCTGAAGACCGTTGTTTAATAGAGATAAAACACAAACCATATAAATAACCTTAAGAATACCCAAAAGGCCTATAAATATTAAAGCAATTAAATGTCCGAAAGAAAGTAAGTTATATTATAATAATAAGAACTGCATTAGAATTTTGTTACAGTTTAAGTGCTGATACAGTATTTCTTTAACAGTTCTCTAATGCTATAGTACTTTTGGCAAAACTAAGTTATTAGCTCGAAATTGGGCTCACATTACGATTATGTCTCGTTTGCCTGAAAGCAGATTCACAAAATAGATTCTCAGATTCTCATATTATTTGTTGTTTTTCTTTAGGAGATTCAAGATTAACAATTTATAGTTTGTATTAATTCTTGTCAACACTTTACGGAATACTAAAAGAGATCAAATATTAAATTAAAAAATTTTCGAAATATGGAAAATCTTTTCTCTTAAGTTTGAATTTCTCCCTTATTGAGTATTTTCTGAGTATGCAGTGCCAGAACAATTACCTAAATATCCACAGTTTACTGTACAGTACATGCTGTTTAATTTCTTTCACTTTTAGTAATGTTTATGCATTTTTTAGAAAAAAATAATGTCAAGTACTAAACAAAAGAATTCTTGTCATTAATGCAATGAAAATTGTACTCTGAAAAACATGTTTACGCTCGAGATTTTGTGCATTTATTTTATTAAATAATGCGAATAATTTAGTTTTGTTGCCAAATAATATATTACATAAAAGAAGACTTTCATAAACATCATCCTTTGCTATTTTGAAGACATTTTTATTTTGCATCCAATGCAAAGCTTATTAAAAAGATCAATTGATAATTAATAGATGGATTCATTGGGTGCAAAGGTCAAAGGTAAGGCTCAATTTAAAAATCTAAAACAATTCTTATCGATCAGTTATCGACAATATAAATGACTTTATCTTATTTTATTTCGATTAAGTGTTTTAAATAATAATAATATTACATTATAATATCTGCAATTTATTATATAGAATACATTATAATTTATTATACACGTTATATATCATACCTCTAACAAGTAAGTTATTAACAATGAAAACCACGAGCCTGAGCTTGAGCTCTATAACCTCAGAGCTCAAAAAGGTACCTTTGCTCTTCATTAGTTATTAACTTACACTACAGTAATAAAACAAATCGATATTTACATTTTTGTAAAATTTGTTATTTTTGACCAAATATTAATTTTATATACCGGTACATTAGAGACTGAACTTTTATGTGTATTGATTTAACGATTTCAAGTTTAAAACTTTATGCATTTATATCTTTTTGTATGAGCACTTAATCGTTAGCAGTGTGTGTTCAACCCAACAAATTTTTGTTTAAATTATACGAAAATTGGCAAATGACGCTTCAAAAATTTGATATTACGGTACACGTTAGATATCAAATAAAATGTTCGCTAAAAATACAATTTACGCGGGGCCTAAACGGAGAGTATCAAAGAATTTGAAATAAATTTGGCAAAGGTTCCTTCGTCAGTATGATGAGCTGAACCCAACGATACCCTGCTACCCAAGCACTGGCTTTTATGTTAAAAACATGTTTTAAAAATATGTAAAAAACATGCGAATAATTTTGCATAAAATATATGAACTTTTTCTGGAAAATTTATGGTAATTTTTAACATAAATTTTACAGTTTTTAAAATACATAAAATTTGAAATAAAAAGCGCGAAATTTTAACAAATAAAATGTTTTTATTAATAATGTAAAAATTATGTAAAGATTAACATTGCGTTTCCTATCATTGCTGTCGATAACAAATGTAAATCCATGAGTGTTTTGGAGGTAATGCCTGCAAACAGTTCTGATCTTTGTCCTGACCGATGACTTCCCAAATTGTGAAACATGTTCTTTTACTCTACGGTCTCTATATTAAAGCCTACCCTTTATTAAATAAATGCATAATTAATAACATTATTATTATTAGTAATAAAAACTATATACAAACCAATGATAGGAATAGTGGCCACGATTTAACCCAATTTTAGTTTATAGAGAATTGTTGTCTTTCCGTCCATTGTGTGACTTGTCTTTTGCCGAACAGTTGATTGAAAAGACAAGATTATAAGTCCCATCACTTGTTCAATAATTTATTATTAATTTAACTTATATTTTAATAATAGTTTATATAAAGAGTAATTGTGAGCACAATATATGTTGACTTGTGTTATAAGCAATATTTCACTTTTTTATTGATATCAAAATAATAGTCGTTTGATTCTCAATGCGAACAAAGAACCTTTGAATACGAAACAACATTTGCAGCCATTAGAGTCATAATTTACATAATTTTTACATCAATTTTTGAAACTCTAGAAAGCGCTAAAAGTTGGTCAAGAAAAGTACAGAAAATTTATATGTTTTTTTGATATTTTTATAGTTAACATAAAATTAACACATAATTTGCACAAATTTTATTGAAAAATTACAGGAATTTATTAAAAATGGCTCAAATACATATAAAATGCATTCAAATAGTATATATTTAACATAAAAACCAGTGCTTGGGTAGTATCTCTAGGACTCTCCGTTTAGGTCCTGTGCAAAAAGTATGCTTTTTTACTAAATCTGTGGATATTCTTTCGTCTGATGTTAAGTTCTGTACTATTGTTATATAATGATAGCTCTATTGCTGGTGTTTTGAAAGAAATGCTAAAATAACATTGTATTCAATTTATTACAGCTTCATAAACAAGCAATTTATGAATTTAACAATTGTGTACGCGTATGAAGTGGTTTACTATTATTAATGATCATTCTTTGACTAACATCTCTGTGATGAATAGTTATATCACAATTGGATATTCATATTTGTCTTCAAATTTATTGTTTGAAATTTTATTTTACTTCTTCTTCTTCTTTATATTATTAGTTGTAATTAATTTTGTTCAACACTTTCAAGATTTTGTTGAAATGTTATCATAAGAAATAGTGTTTCAACTGGTTTTTGGAATTTGCAGATTTTTAAAGAATCCATTATTCTCGACCTTTATTATAGTAATAATCCAAAAAGATTCTGAACTGGCATTATTGGAATGTTTTACGAATAAAATTAAAAACTTTCTCTAGACTTAGGCTTAATTGAGTTGAAAATATGATATCTCTTGAGAAGAAATTTTGCAAATGAGATGCAATTTTTATTTTATCATATTTTGCTTAAAGCGGTATCACTTATACCATAATTACGAATGTGCTGAACTATAAAGTTGCCAATTACTTGCCCAGTCATTGCTTATCTAACAAAAATATTAATTTATAAGTTTTAATAAAGTGAATGCAATTAAATATAACTTTATTTCATTAAAAAAGTATTACAAAATAATTGATAACTTCGTTTATAATTTCTAATTTTCTATCACAAAGTTTATTAAATAATAAGTTCTGATTGTTTTCCATGAAATCAAAAATAATTATTTCTATTCAAAATTCAATAATCAACAAAATTAATAAAACTTGAATCTAAAATACTTTTCCGAATCTGCTGATTGTAATAGAAATGAGAAATTTTTATTTGTATACATTTATTTCTATTTAATCACTGATTACAGAATTTGAGAGCTGTTCATAACATTAAACTGTCGCTCTTAGAGAGAAAGAATTCATTCCTTGTTATTAATGGCATAAGAGATCCATAATTTAGAAATTTCAGCCGCTATTGTGTATTGAATAGCACTATCAAACATATAACTTTTATTCGTTCCCAAAATAGCTTTCGATTACTACAGGCAAAGAGTATTAATGATTTATAGAAAAATTTCATCGTTTAAGAGTCTA
>JAQGCH010003541.1:0-10424 GCA_034699485.1 Nanhermannia elegantula
GACCTTTAGTTGTTTCGCTCTTTAGAGAGGACATAGAGTTAGTTCGTTGTAGTGAACAGAGTTACCAAACATCAGCCCCGACACAGTCAACGCATCTCATCGTTGGGGAGCTCACGTGCAAGCGGTGTATTCGGTGTTTCACTACATTTCCTCAATTATTTAAATATCACTTCAACACAACTAATGCACAGCTATTTTTTCCTATTAGTGTGTATTAGTAGTAGTTTTTATTATATCTTTCGCCAAATCATTAAATAGTTTGGTCGCTATTGTTGTTAATATTAATTAAGAGTCAATTCTAACGTTTTAAACTAATTGAACTATTAATTGATTACTTTCTACTATTTATTGAGTGCTACACAACTGCATAACTGCATTACTACATAATTACTTATTTAAAAACTTATTAACTTAGCAGTAAATGTACTCTCAAACAATTTAAGCGCCGTTCAAGTTATCATTAAGAAGATAACGACACTGATAGTGGGCTTTAGAACTGTTAACTGAACTCAAGAGATTGCAAATAAAAAAGTTGATTATTAGTTGTGAATTAATTCTATTTATTGTGGTCTTCATTACTTCAATATTTCAACAATAGTTCACGCTTTGGATCAATAATTAAGTAGAATTTGTTAATAATAGCGAAATAGCAGTAAAATCTGTAAAACCAGTCAAATCTGTCAAATGGAAACAGATCAGTCACAAACAGTTAGCAATAATTCTGCCAATTCTAGTGATGGTGTGCCGCACGACCCCAGCTATGACCAAGACTTGTAAGCTTTGATCAATTTATTACATATAAACTTATTTACATATTTATTTGCTATCTCTTATCTCTAATTTTTGTTTCATCTCTCTTTTCAAACCTCTAAATGATTTTGTAAACACATTTTTTTCCTCTCTTCACTCAATCTCTTATCTCACTATTTGTTCCAATTTTGACTTATTGGCCGACTTTTATCATTTCGGCGTTTTTTGAAATAACAAATTTTTTATTTGCTTTGCTCATACAGTTATCCTCAGAATGAATGAAAAGTTTTTTTAAATTTAATTCCTTTTATTGTAGGAAAATGTTTATCGGCGGACTTAGTTGGCAAACAGCCCCCGGTATGTGTTGTGTTACGATTTAATTTTAAAGTTTAATATTTATTATCTGTGTTTTGGATCGTTATTACATAAAAGTGAATAAAATACTTCTCTTTATTTATCCCCTTAAATAAAATAGTGATTTCCCTACGCTTTTTAGCCAAAAGTTGACTCTCTCTATCTCTCTCTCCCACTATTCTCTCTATGACTCTCTTATACAATTGAAGTCAAGGCTATTCTATGAATACAAAAGCCGGTCGAATATATAATAATGATATTATAAGTTATTAACGTTAGCGGCCCTCAAAAATTCTTCTATTTATGCCACCATCAAACTGGGCATCACTCGGGGATCTGCGGGGAAAGCGATAAGAGGGGAGGGGTGCGGCTTCAACTTTTTTTCTATGTTTATATGGTTTATATGGAGATAGAGAGAATACAAACACAATACAGATCCATACCATACACACTAATACTGGAGATTTTTCGCGTTCATTGTTAATAGTTTTTTATGACAATGCAATGACATTGTAATTTACAGCAATACAGCATTTCCATAATTTAACTGACATTTCTATAAATAATTTTTTCAAAGAGTCAACTTTCAAAAATTTTTTGTATATACTGTATCGTCACATATACTGTGAAAATCTGCAGTTAATAATGCAAAATAATAATAAAATGTTATACTCAACAGATCTAATTGTTTTTCACTAGCATTTTATGTCTGATATTACATGAATTATTAATTTCCAAATCTAAACAAAGGTTGAAATGTTATTCATCAAAATAATATAAAACACACAAATTCTTCAATAATCAGTTCATATCGTTTTATGTTTTATTATTCATTTAGCATTTATTTACATGATTTACAATCTCATTGCAAGTCATTGGCAACAAATTATGTTAATTAATAGAGAGAGCGTTAAAGTGTTATGAGATGAAAAAATGACGAATAAAATTTCAATCTTATTAAATACACGTTCAATCAATTCTCTTTCAAAGACACTAATAATACACAATTTAGAGTTAAATTGATATAAATGAAAAAATTAATTTTTATTATTTGAACATGAGATTTGATTGCTTGTATACGTATAACATTAGTATATGTGACGCTATACAGTTGGAGAAGTAGACCCCAATTACAAGTACTACGAGTATAAAGTAATAGCACTACTTATATGAGTTAGAAAGACATAGGCAAAGCTGAATTGCCATTTGCCTCAATTGTAACTCTCTGGCTCTCATATACCACATTATTGTATTGCAGAAGGCCTTAGGGAGTACTTTAGTAAATTTGGTGACATTACCGAAGTGATGGTTATGAAAGATCCCACAACCCGAAGATCTCGGTAAGTGAATCCACTATTACTATTAGTATAACTATTTCAACAACAATTTCATATCATGTGCCCATATATTTCTATTTTTTCGGTTTCATTTCTCTCATTTCTTTTTTAAGCTAAAGTTTTTTTTAAAAATAAAATTCGATTTTTTATTTCACTCTCACACACATCTTAACTTTGAAGCTTTTGTCACTTTTGATTCTGATTCTTTGAAAATTGCATTACTTTTGGACAATACTTTATACAGTATTATTGTAATAGAAAAGCAGTGAAGTTGCGTTTATATGGCAATGCCATCGGCATTGGGTTCCGTTTCGTCTTTTTCTGGCATCGTTTAGAGCATCTCCACTATTAGACTATTAGACTATTCCACAACTTCTCACAACAATTCCTCTATTCCTCTATTCTAACTCTGTATTTCTCGTTCATCTCATTTTGCGATTGCTATGGCCCTGAAATATTGAATGTAGTGCTGCGTCTAATAGTGAAATGCAATGATGATGGCCTTGCAATTGACGTTTACTTTCTCAATGCATTGCTTTTTGCCTTTTTCTCCTTCTTTATGGTTATGAATATTTCTAAAATCGCAGCAAATGTGAGTTTATAGACATGGAAACATGCTTTCATTCTTTCGTTATTATTGACACATTATCGATAACACACTACTCTTTCATAATTATTCATAGAAATACTTATAGCTTATATTTATAATTCTATGCATACTACAGATAGTGTATAACACAATCAGGTTTTGATTCCAAAGTATCAATAAACTGATAAAATGGAAAAATTATATCTTTTTATCCATATAAGTACAAACTTGGAGTACTCTTCAATCCAGAAGCACGAGGGGTTGTGCAAATCAAAAATGATTAAACTTTCATTTCAACAGACAATAATTTATATCTAGCACTAACTCGAAAGCATATTAATTTGTGTTCACATATTTCTTAATAGCCTTTTCTAATGACTTAAACGAGATCTACAGTTATTAACAAAATTTAATTTAATTATATTCTTATTTTCATTTGAGTGCTAACAGTGTCATAAGCGAAAATTGATGTGAGTCTCATTAGCAATCAATACAAGACTGTTCGCTAATTTTAAATAATTCTTTAATATTTTTTCAAATTTTAAAATACTTCAGAACTTTGAATATAAAAAATTATAAAAGAGAAGAAAGTGAGGCATGAATTATATGAGTTTGCACTCACACTGTATTGTTGTGTGAGAGGATTTTTCATTTTTTCGTGAATGAAACACAACATACCAATCGAATCACTTGGGGAAAGGCACCCATAGGTTACACTTGAATGACAATTGACGTGCGATGCACTTTGTTGAGCAATTTACCAAAATTTTATTCTAAAGTTATATGAAAATCTTGTTATTGAAGTATTGATTGTACTCTTAATCTATCGCATGAAAATAGAAATGCATTAAAATATAATATAAAGATGAAATAGGAAATTATTTTTATGAATGCATTATTTAAATTTTTTAACTTTAAAGTTAAAGATGTATATGGTTTTAACTGTATTAGCAATAAAATTATAGCATTATTACGCTTCGATGATATTATAAAGAATTAGTTGTTTCCAATTTGCATTATTGCTATTATTCTTTATCCGTATATGTAATAAAAAAATGCTAAATAATAGCTTTCTATATATTATATAATTCAAGTCTTTCATACAATACTTTCATAATACGTAAAACAATTTCTATTCTACTATTTTGAAACAGCTTTTAGCACACAATTAAGTACTAATTTGTGCTCAAAATAAATTTTTCATAGTTTATTGTATTAGAATAATGAATGTTTTCAAAATTTAATTATTTATATGTTTAATAAATAATGAAATCCTTTTAATCATATGTTTTAAGAGTGTTTAGAATAGATTGAGTGTATTGTAATTCAATATTATACTAGAATTCTTTTAAATATTTTCTTATCCATTGTGTTATGTGTTATGATGACGATCATCGCCCAAAACCGATCGAATTTTCTCAGTGCCAGAACTACTATGTCTTTAAATGTGTTCCTCTTTGTCTCTCTTCTTTTCGTCTCTATTTCCCTCCTCTCACATAAACACTGATTCTCTCCCTTTCTAGGCATTCATCCATTCTTTCTGACAAGAAATCAGTTCAATCACAAACTCAAATATAACAAAAATAATAATAATTCGATTTGTTTTAGTTCAAAATTAATTCAAAAGTTTATTTAAAGCTCTATTTTACATATTATAAAATTTGAAAAATTAGCCCCAATATTGAATTTTGTTTTCATCTTTATTAATATTTTAATTTATATCCCATTAAAAAAAGATTGTAATGAATTCTTCTCAGTATTTGAATTTTTGTTCACAAATCCTTAATAAATTGCGCAAAACTTAGAGCATAGACATAAATAAGCTGATCCTCTGTTTTGATGTGTCAACAATTCATTTAACTTTAGCCGAATTTCTCTTCCCTTCTATTAAATAAATTATGAAATGTTATTGAATTTGAATGTAAAATGTTTTCTAATATTTTATTAAAATTGTGATAAAATTAAAAATTCATACAAATTATTTTGAGAGAAAATGTTTTGCTTGATTTTCGACATCTTTACTGTATTTTACTCTTAGAGGTAGAGAAAAATAGATACAGTTATATAATTTCAACTGTTATTTATAAGTTTCATGTTTGGGCTTTAAATTGGATAAATTATTAATTGTTCTGTAAATCATATTTCAATTTCTCGAAATGAATGCTATTATACAGAGGAACTCAAATTATTTTTTTATTCTTCGAAATATTAAAACACAAATGTCTGAACTCCTTCATTATAACAAGAGTAGAGCGTAGGCTACACTAATAATAATCTTCTTATTCTACAGTATATATTGTGTACTGAAAGTAGAGAGGGAAAGGAAGAGAGAAACAGACAGACTGACAGACAGAGGCAGAGAGAGAGAGAGAGAGAGAGAGAGAGAGAGAGAGAGAGAGACGAATAGATGACTCCCGAAATGAATAGCCTTCCAATTCACAATTCGCAACGGAGGCATTGATTTCTGTCTTCTCGTTACCGTCAGTTTTGTTCGTCAGTCTCACATTGCATTTAGGACTGAATGAGAAAATGAAGGAGAATTGCAGTGAATTCTAGATCTGAGACTCAAAATAATGTGTACGAAGTAATGCACTGTTGCCAATAGTAGTGTCTTTCTTACCAGTTAGTAGTTTAACCCCCAATTGTACAACTAGTATACCTTCGAACCAATTTTATAAGAGCTATTGGATTGTTATTCATTAATAGCTCCTTTTCTTTTATTTCTTAGACTTAACTCATATTTTTAAGCTTTTAATTCTTTCCACTTCTTGAGTCGCAAAAATGTGAAAAAATAGTTCCAAAATATTTTTTGAATATATTTATTTATTTGGGGTTTACTTATTATTATTGAATATAAAAATTGATAAATACTCCTAAACGGCATAAACTCACATAAAGCTATGAAACTGATCAAAATTTCATATTTGTTGTCAGTTTATATAATCTATTTGATATGGTATGACATGAATTATTCATATATTTTATGTTAAATTAACTCATTTTAAATATCGATAACCAATAAAAATGGGGTTTGACTGTTGGTATCTATGTGTAAGGTTTGAACGATGATATGCGATTTGATAGGATCCAGTTGTGACTCTGATTTGATGACATGCGATCACTTGGAGATGCCTCAGAGAATGGACTTACTTAAGGGACTTTTGGGATTCAAATAAGTACCTATTTTTGTGTTGGCACCAACTCTATAACTGTATGAAAAGAAAAATCAAACTTCTCGTTCACATTTTTGTTGTGCAGCCTCTTTCTAGCCCTATCGACACGCTTACTATCATATTACACTTTTCACATACATCTCAGGCATTAAGGTTTGATGTATTAGATCTCATGAAAGAAAAATAATATTACTTATAAACTAAACTTATTCTACTTATCCTGTGCTGTATATATAATATACTTTATATATAAATAAATCTGTGAATATTACGAACTACTTTTGATAATATTGTATTTATATTTATTTAGAATAAATTTATTCTTTTGTGAGATAATCTGTAAACAACTTTTCTTTTATTAAATTATGTATTTCTGGACAAATATGTTTTTATTTTTAATGAACTTAAATCTAATTGTTAATTATGCAAAAATTATTTGCTTATTTGACTTTCAACAAGATATTTAATAAAATGCATTTCCATAAGAAAATGTTTAAATTTCTAAAAAAAAGTTTATATAAGAGATTTTCATTACAGATGTGATAATCAGAATTTGTTAAATTGAATCTATCGATAAAATATATCAATAGTTAACTTTAATGTTAGACGTTTTCTGTTTTCCTTTCATTTCTCGCAAATAACTTAACAACCCGTCAAATGATGAAAAACTAATAGAGAATTGAGGCAACATTTTATCCGATGCAAGCATTTGGTCTTTTTATTTTTTCTTTGGTGGAAAGGATTGCTGAGTCTACTATTTTCTTTTGCCGCTTCTCTCATTGCTTGGTTTGGTTTACTTGGCCCGCAATACAGTTAAGACAGAGTACACTCCATTCCACTATTTTGCTCAAACTCTAACTTCGATTTGGTTGCAATTGTGAGTCTTTACTTAGGATTGCATTCGTCCCCCAAAGTTTTCTTTCTCCTATTTCTCTTTTTTTGCAAAAAAGGTTCAACTCTTATATCTTTGAATGAGAACTAATGCAAACTAATGTTGACTTAGGCAGAAAGCAATGTTTGTTATGCGTTTGCCATTATTCACGTTACGTATCGTGAATGATAGTATGAAAGCACATCACAATTCAATGTTGAATGCAAAGTATTAGCAGATGAATCGTTTGTATTCCTTTTAAACTCTGTCTTCCTGCCATCACATCATAATTTAATTTTTTCCTTCTATACAGCCTTTCGAAGAATAAACTTTAATATTTACTGTTTAGTTATTATTAATAATAGTCCCTCAGTCCCCAAATGATCTATTTATTTAGAAGATCTATTTATTCTCTTTTTTCGTATGCTTATCAACACTTTGTCAAATTGTAAGAGTATTTGAATAACAGTCAAACTTTCTAAATATCTATTATAAAAAGTAGAGATCATGTTATGCTTAAGATGTTGTTTTCGTATTAAAGTCAAAGCATTTAAATATTAAGTTATAATTTATGCAATACTGTATGCTATTGAATATACCGGTAATTATTCCCATTTTTTATTTTAACTTAGAATTTATATATTTTAATTGCATTCAAAATAACTAAATCAATGATTCAGTTTCCGACAGTAGTTTTTATCAGTAACTTATTCACAATGAGTATTGGAATAGGAAATTCAAGTAAAGAATACTTTACTTTTTCGTGTACTGTTGAGGATACGAGAATTGCATAAATATAATTCAAATAGTGAGTGAGAGCGAGAGTTTTATTATTAAATTTCGATCGAATACAAATAATCTTCAGTGTGCATATATTATATAAACAGTTTGCAGTTTGCTGTTTGTCAGATAAAAAGTGAAGAACTAAATGTGCGAATATATGGGGAGAGGTGAGGGTGAATGAAAGCTGACACACAATTCAACTATGTGTATAATACTGTGTATATGTATGTATGTATGTATGTATTTGTGTGTGTCTTATATTATATTTATTACATTTATCATCAAATAGTTTTGCTAAAGTTGTTTCTACTAATGCTCAAATATACTACAATTGCATTTTATTTATTTTTTCTATTGTTCATTATTAAAGTCGATTTCCATTATTTTTTGGAGAAATTTATGAATTTTCATAAGAAAAATAGAGATTGAATGATCTTTATTATCTATAATTTATTATCCTTAACACAATTTATTATTTCGTGAAAGAAAGATAAAACGTTATCTCATAAAATATTTTAAAACTCAAACTCATATCTGATTGTAAAGCCATCAATAAAACAATAAATAGTTGAAGGAAATGTTCAAAACAGATTGAAATTGCATTTAATAAAACTATTTGATCTTCTTTTTCCTTATATTTAACTTATGCAATGCTATAAATGGTGCGTTAGGTCTTACTATCTATCTATCTGTCTGTCTGTCTATGATCTGCTCTATCTATCTCTTTCTCTCTCTCTGTCTCACTCTCTGTTTGTCTCTCTCTGTCTCTCTCTGTCTGTCTGTCTGTCTCTCTCTCTCTCTCTCTCTCTCTCTCTGACTCAAACGCATTCACTCTAAAACTTACTCTAATGATAACCAGTAATTATATTTCGCTAAAAATAATTCCTTGTAGTTTAGCTACAATATGCTGTTATATGTTTCATTGCATTATTCATTATATTAGAGGAAAAGTGAATGCTTGTGGTCTCTAAATGGGAAAATTTTAATAAATGAAAATATGCATCGCTTATATGTCACTGAAAAATAAAACAATGCTTTGACACAAAAAAGAAATAGATAGTTGAAAATAGTGAGAAAAGACATGATAACAATGCAATCCGAATGACTGTAAGCAATTTCATATAGAATAATAAATATAAAAAGAATGGCAAATGTGTTTTCACTCTATCAGGTAATTATTTGAAGTGAACACTGGCGTTGATTTGAATGATTTGAATATAAAAATGCAATGAATGAATATGTCGTTCATCAAAGTCAGTGTGTGATGCCTTATACAGTAGTTTTGCTAAAATTACTTTCATTCAGTTATGTTCTCGTTTAATATTACTCTATTATTCGTATAAATAATTCTCTCTTTAGTCTCTGAGTCTCTTTTTCTCTCTACTTTCTCATCATAATGTCGTTCATCATTTTATATCAAAACTCTTTTTCAATTTAATTAATCAGAATTAAAAGCTTACTCTTATTTGGCTTACTCTTAAATAAAATACTTATTAATTCCAATTCTCAAACTTGTTTATAAACTCAAATTATTGTAAAATTTTATTTATTTCAGATTTAATTATAAATCAGCTGAATGTTTATGATAATGAGAAACATTTTAATCAAATTGATTTTCTATTTTTAGAAATGACAGCTCTATCTAAAAGACTTTATATAGAAAATAGTACCCGAAAACGTATTTGTTTTACAGTACACTACAGATAATTAGTATATTGTTTTCTTTGAGTTTTTCTCTCTAATAAAATCGTGAATCAAATTCATTTTTGATACTTCTTATAATGTTTTTCTTTGTAATACCAGCTCTTATTATTATAATAGATTTTTTTGTTCACAATCTAATCAGAGCTTAAGTTTTTTATATATCAATATTTTTTACTTTGTATTTCGTTTATTTACTAAATTGTAGAAAAATTTCTATGAAAATAAATTATATCCATTTCCGCGATACAGATCTTCAAATATTGACAGTTTCAACAAAAGTTGTGACAATAAAAAGACTCAACATATCTAAGGGTTTTACAATAAGTTTCTTAGTCTGATTAAGTTTAGTTGTTTTTATATTATATTCTGTATTATTGATAATTTTTTATTTTATAAATCTCGGTCTTGGTCTGGTTCAGTACAATAATTTTTACTGATCTTATTTAGTACAGCAACCACTGACCTTTGGGATTATGCACAGTTAAACAACCAATACTTCAATCTATTAGTTCTTATTAAAAATTATTTGGATTTGTAATAATTCTTTTTTCAAACCAACAAAACTCTTCCAATAAATTTTTTTCAACACTTCTCGTCTCGTATGATAACTTAAAAAAAACTTCCTATCGTTTCTTCTCGCAAGAGAGATATCTCGAGATTTTCCACGAGACGAGATCTCGTGCTCATGACTATTCTCTATCATTATTATTGTATTTATTATTTCACTTCAAATGAATTGAAGTAAAAATATTGAGCAGAGTATTACTATTTGAGTGATGATTATTAATAATATATTTGTTTTTTCTCCAACAGGGGATTTGGTTTTGTAACATTTGCCGATCCTTCCAGTGTAGACAAAGTAT
>JAQGCH010003542.1:0-10420 GCA_034699485.1 Nanhermannia elegantula
TATAATTTAGAATAAGCTTTAGCAGCGATTCTTAAGTGGGCTCTGGCAGTGGTCTGGAGCTAAAGGTCAGGAAATCACCCTAAACGGCGGACAGCGCCGTAACATAACTGACGTGTATTAACACCAAATATTTCATGGATTGAGATCTCAATCACAATAATATTTGAACTATATTTAAATAAATAGATTTTATAAATAAATAAATAGATTTATGAATGAATATGTTGATTAAAATTATTAATTAAGTAAAATATTCACGAATGATGTGCTACATATATAACAAATTCCTTTAATTCCATACCATTTACTGCAGGTATGTATTCGTTTCACTTATAGCAAGTCTGATAGAAATTTGCGCGAAATCTTATTCCATTGTTTTTTGGTACACAATATCAGGTATTTTAGTACAGCATAAATCTTTTTGCAAAATTTACAGATTTTTTTGTATGGAGTTATAATCTTTGGCATTACTAATGTTATCAGCTTCAGCAGACATTAGTTTGAACAGACTCTAGAATTAGTCGTCGAATCGGCAACTTTTGAGGATTAATTTTCTTTTGCGCAGATTTTTTGTATTTTATATGTTTTATTCTGTTTTTCTTGAAATAACTTCATTCCATAAACAAAATAATGCATACATTTTTAATGTTATAACTTTTCTTTAAATAACATTAATTACTTTCTTTTTTATTCCGATATTAAAACATTTAATCTACATTTAGGACAGAATCTTCTTGTGATGATAGCTTTTTTACATTTGCATTCAAATTTGATTTGAAGTTATAATTTTGTAGATTGTATTGTAAGCGCGAGTGTATTAAGTTAAGTGTATAAGAGTGTGAATATCACTTATACATTTTGTTGGTTTCATATCTATCCTTTTTGGAGCCAAACATATAGTATTTAATAGATTTGAAATTTTGTTATTTGAAAGAAAAGAAGCGTATTTCAAGTTTACTTAAGATAGCAAATGAAGCTTATCTATAGATTCACTGATTGTCTATTTGAAGAAATAATGTGTAACTAAAACTTCTTCATATCAGAGACGGGACCAAAAATTTGATCGTCACTGAAAATTATTAAATATTCTTGTGTAGTCAATATTTAAAAATCCCGTATATAACCAATAACTATCAATTTTGATAACATTGTATTAAATGAGTATTAAATTATTTACTATTTAAGCAGAATAGAGACGCCTATCCTTATAAAAATACGTCACTGCTCATAAGTGCTTAAGTTCTGATAATTGAGCTCAAACTCTATCAAACTCGTGATTTAAACCTCAATAACTCGCGAGACTACAAACAAAAGCGCGAACATTTGATAGTTCATTGTTTATAAATGTTTTTCAAAAATTTTGAGCTAATTTTTAGTGATTTGAAACACATGTAAAACTTCAATAAAAAAAAGTGGATTCTATGAATACAACTTGTATTATACAAGACATCCAATAATTAAAATCTGAAAAATGATTGAATCAATTGGCGCAGTGCCACGACAATCCGTTATACTAAATGTTTATGATATGGTATATATATTGCAATATATTCTATCAATAATCTTCATATTAAACAATTTTACTTATAAAAAGTCCACAAAAAATAAATACTTGGAATCAATTGGACTCGGAGTATATCATTCAGGAGTGGTTGTCTATTCTTCAGGTATAAAATAAAAATTTAAATTTCAAATAAAACAAATAGTGTTAAACAGAATATTGTTATATCGGATGTCTTTCTAATAAGTCCGGGATCTTCAGGACCAGACCAACAGATATGAAATGTTTGGGATTCAATGAGTTTAAAGTGAAGTAAAGAGACAATAATCATGATTCTTATAACTGTAATACATAACTAACTTCTAAACATGATCTAACTTTATAGACTGTCGACAATAATTGGTTATACAGAATATAGCGCTCAAGATATTCGTCATATAGTTGAACAACTGGGACATGAATTTAAAGGAAATTGTTATCATTTGTTTCATAGAAATTGCAATCATTTTACAGATGCTTTCATTTTTGTATATAATTATTAATTTTTAAAATTTTGTTTTAATTTAAAAAATAAGTCTAATTATTAGGGTTTATGCGGTAAAAGACTTCCCGAATGGGTCAACAGATTGGCATATATTGGAAGTCGTATTCCACTACTTGAACGATCAATACCTAAACAATTCTTAACTGGTATTAAGTGATTATTTTTTTAAAATCCAATCGTCGACTAATTTGATGGAAGATACGCTTTAAAAATTTCAAATTATGATAAAAATATATTTAAGCATATGTTTTAAACATTAAATTGTTTTTTAAATAAAAGGAAATCTGTTATAAAAAATTTAACATAACATTCAGTAAACTCCTTTCAGGGGATCTCATCTTTGCCCAGAATTAGAGTCAGATATTTACAGGTTTTACCACATGTTAGTGTGGAGTAGAACTAATACAATGGAAGTAGGATTTGCTTCAAAACGAAGGACACGTGGCCGGCATATCATTGTCAAAGAAGTGCAGTTTCCGGGGTTTGAACTTACGACCCTTCGATCATGAGTCCGGCACCTTTCAATTGAACCTAAAAGTTAATCAATTTTGAATACATTTTTTCAAAGGATTTAATTCTTTGCAAAAGTATTAATAACTATGAATTTCGTTTAACAATATTGTAGTAACTTTTGAATCCTTAAACAATTTATAGTGTATTTTAAAGATGAACTTTTAAGTTATTAATATTTCATTGTTGACCGTTAGAGAACTACCGGTAATTCAAAAAACAAAATAATTATAGAAAAATTAATAATTACAAAGACTTTCACTTATTAGGCAACTAATAATGAAGTACTAGTAATACTTGTTAAGTAAAAGCCACTATTAATAACATCTTGACTTATGGCTAAATATCCCGTAATATTGAATATCTATGATATGGTAAAGTAGACAAGACTTCTCTTTAAAATGATTTCTAAATTGTTTTCATTACTATTGAAGTTTACAAAAAACAAATATTTGGATTTAATTAAAGCAGGAGTTTATCACTCAGGAGTCGAAGTTCACTCTTCAGGTATGGATTACATGAAAGTCATACATATTTTAAAGTTTGTATTTCATAGAGTATTCTTATTGCGGATCTCCAATGGATAGCTCAGGTATTTTCAAAACTCAGCCTAAAAGTGCAAAACTTTCCGGATTTGATGTATTCAAATACAAGTAAGAATACTATAAACTTAAAACTGTTTTTATTTTATTCAAAAAAACGATCATTTTTGTTAAAACTCAGAAAATCGATAACAATTGGTTATACCGAGTATGGCAACGAATATGTGGAACAATTGGTGGCAGTTATGGGACAAAAATTCAAAAGCAATGAATACCACTTGTTTAGGAAAAATTGCAATCATTTTGCTTATGCTTTCGCTAAAGTAATTATAATAAAAAAATAAACTCTTCTGATTATAATGTAAGTTAACTTAAATTTATTATTTATTTAAAGAGTCTGTGCGGTAATTGTATCCCTGTTTGGGTCAATAGATTGGCTGTGGTGTGTAAGTGTGTGTGTAAGTATGTTCCACTTCTTGAGCGATGTTTACCAAAAGTGTTTTTGACTCCAGCTGTTATCGAAAAAAGTGTTAAAGAGTCGGGAGAAAAGTGATTACAGAGAATTCTATTTTAAAGTATTAAAGTTCAATAGAAATCATAAATGAATTGATCAAAATTTGATATTTTTAGTATTATTAAACTCTAAATAATAAATTTTATTTAAAGATTTTGGTATTAAAGTGTTTTTATTAACTTTTTTCTAACAAATGAATAATTTGACACATTTAACAGCATTTAACAAATACAGTATACAATATGTTACAATATTGTTTATAAAATAAAGATCTAGACCACTACTGATCCAGGTTTTCCTCTAATACCTCATTTGATTACTATATTACTGTATATGTATATAAGGTAATAGAGTAAATCTGGATCAGTAGTGGTCTAGATGTTTATTTTATAAACCATACAGTATTTGTATAAATTTATGAAAACATTTAATAAAAATGAGAATTAATGATAGTTAGGCTGCTTTTGCTTTAGATTTAGCAGCAGAAGAGTCTTCTAATGGTTTGAATGGAACATTAGATCCAAGTGTAAAAGAAGAGGTTATGTATGAAGAGCCGCCGAGACCAATACGTGTAGGCACAACTCCTAATGCTGGAGATGTTCGGCTCAATAATGAATTTAATTCAGTCCTCTTTGCGAGATATTTACTGCCTGACAAAGCACTGACCGGTAATGTATTCATCAAAAGCAAATTTGTTCCATAATTTGTTCCATAATTTGTTCCATAATTTGTTCCATAATTTGTTTCATAATTTGGTTCATAATCTGTTCCCTTTTGTAATCCATTATCAAGAATGAGTCCCTTAAGAGCACCGCCCAATCTCTTACCAATGACAGGCACAAGTATGTCTCCACTGACAGGTGCAATAGTTTTTTGGCCACTTAAAGGTTCAGCTAGTCTTTGACCGCTTAAAGTTCCGATTAGTTGTTGAGTACCTAATACTCCATTGACTGGTGTAATACCTGTTGATATCGCGGATACGGGAGAACCGGTCAGCCTCTGTTGACCTCTGGCCACCACTTGATGAATCTCTTCAATTACTGGTTGAATCTGTTGGACAACCCTTCGATACGGTTGAATTACTTCACGTAACTCTTGAATTACAGGTCGAATCACTTCATGCCTAAGAGTATGTGGTTCTTCTTCAGAACGAGACTCATGTAATTGTCCGGGAGCTCCTGTTTTGTCAAATTGTTGTTTTAAATAATTGAATAAAACTTTTACTAAACATAAACTTCGATTAATTAATTTTCAGCTAAAATTTCATTTGTTTGTTATTTTTTAATATAAAAATATTTGCAATTTGGAAAATATTTTGTTGAATTAATCTTTTAAACTAGAGATTTAGGTGAGTCATTAATCACTAAAGATTTACTACTATTTATCAAATATTTGAATAATACGAAAATTCAATTAATAAAAAATTTTGTGACATAAATCACAAATTATTTATTACAAGTTTATGAGTCTTATACAAAAAAAGAACTTCAGTTGAATGAAAATAAGGAAAGTGTTACCTGTATTCAGGAAACAGAGATATAATCAGTTTAATAATATAAATGTTCAAAGCATATGATCTTCACTTTTAATTTCTAATACCTGTACAAACCTTAAAGATCAAGTCATTTGTATTGAAATAAGAAAATTAATTATTGAAAGCAATCAGTTCAGCAACAAATACCTGCACATAAAGCTGGATTTTTTACTAGATTCTGTCAGAATTTGAGCCAAGATTCTTTCAAAACTGACGAATCTAAGCTCTCGCTGAAGACTGAACTGCTCATGTAATATGCAATAGCACAGTATACTAAAATAAATAATATATTACTGTTGTAATAAAGTTATGTCTTATTGAGGACATGATATATTATATTTATTTTAACCAAAATTTAATCTTTAAAAACTTAAAGCCATAATTTAAAGTATTTTGAATAAAAAAAATTGTCAAAAACTTCATGTAATCTTTTGATCAGTAACTAATGCTTTCTCAAACTAGAACATGTTTAATAGCATGCAAACTAATGCTATTCAGGTATTGAATTATATATTATTCTTAATTCAATGAAGATGTGACTTATTTAAATATCAAGCGATTTCAAATTTTTATGTTTTTATTATTTCAAATTTTTTTTATTGAGCTGAGATTGAACCTAAAAGTTTAGACTTTGAGTATGAGTTCGAGCTTCAAAATCACCTATTGGCTTCAAATGAGTGACAGAACAAAACGCGCTTTTGTAAACACTAGTGGTGAGTTATAAATTTTTACAAAATAAGGTCAAATAATGAAGAAAAATGTGGTCATCAAAATGTAATTTTAATGAAATTTCAATGTATGCTTAATTTGTTTCACTTTCAATAAATAAAAGTTCTGATTTGAAATCTTATAAATTGAATGAGGAAAGACATTTGATCCACGCATTCATTTAGAGTTTTCACTGGAAAGTCATTTGCATTCACATTAAACAGAATTGAGATTGACTGTGCAGTGCTGTATTGTAGCAAACATATGAGATCAAATTCTATTTATATTTGTATTATTAAGTTTTTTAAAACAACAGTAAATAAACTTTAAGAAGAGCGTTGCGAAGTACCGGAATCGATCACTGCATTCCGGTCTAAGGAAGGTATATAAATGTGCCGGAATAGGTTTGAGGGACTTTTGGAGAATTGATAATAGAATTAATTAGAAACTTATTAAAAATATGACTTGAAAAGCTATAATTGTGTACCAGTACTGTATTATACACCATACTTAAAACTTTTAAACACGGTTTGGCAAAATATTTTAAGTGTATAATAAATTTTATGATGAAAACTCAAATTAATTTTTTAAAACATAGTAATAAACCCAAAATGTCTATTAAATATTTAATTTGATTGAGTTAATGCAAATAATCTGCAAATATGCTAAAAGCACAAGAATGATAGAAAATTTGTGTTGTAAATAGGTCTCGAGTCTAAATCAATGAATTTATGATTTGGTAACGCTTTTTAAAATATTGATATTCATTTATATTTGAATATATATTTATAAAATAAATTTCCATACTTTCTAAAACTTCATAATTTGAAAAAAGCTGACACGAAGTTTAGTATTAAATGTGAATTTTTCTAATTTTAAAACTAAATTATATTTAAACTAATTTGAAATTTTTAAAGAGAAAAAGCACGCGATGTATTTGAAAAGCATTAATTATTATAATACTTATTTAAGATATAATATCTATATTATTGTGAGTATGAAAGTAAGCAAACCTGGAGTGTGAAGTTGTTCAACAAGAACTCTACTCGATTGTGATCTGAAGAGAACACTCACTGGTAAATCATTAGCAGGAACTTCAATGACTTGTGGTTCGTATAGTTCTTGAGATGCATGAAAGGGAACTAATTCTACAGATCTTCGAGAATCTACTGCTGCTGGTATTGAACTGGTGGGTGCGCTAATAACACGGTCTACCAAAAGTTCATTTGATAAGCCACCAAATCGTCCGCTATTTATTCCTGCATTCGGTCCAGAATACGTCAAACTTCTTCTTAATCCAAGTCTAGATCCATATCCGGCAGCATTTATTTGAGTGAGAGTTGCGATGAAGATAAATAACTAAAAAATATTCACATTTAAAATTACATTTATTTTATGTTCACATTAAATTTTATTCAATAAAAAATTTGAGCCCTATTTTAATTTATTGATTTAATATATTTTGATTATATCTGAAAAAATTTTAGTCTTTTTATCGGTTGATTAATTATTTTATGATCAACTTTTACCTTAAACATTGCTTTATATATAGTTTTTAAATGTTATCAATAGTTGGAAAGATCAAACAGATCAAAGTTAGAGCACAACACATTTCAAACTGCAGTTAAAAAAGTTTTTGCTTTATATACCTTAATGTTTAAGTCTATGAATTGTAAAAAGAAAAGTAGTTTATGGAGAGAGAGAAGAAAGTGATTCAAATAATTTTTATGTGACAAAATTCTAACATATCAAGTATAACAGGAAGAAGAAAAAAGATCAAAACTAATCCTTTTGCCTCCAGTTTGTTGAATAACAGCAGTGGCGTAACAAATAAGAACATTATATATGGGTTTTATTTGCTTTACAGAAAATACTCTAATTATATGACTTCAAAGCGATAAGTAGTACACAAGTTGAACAGATATAAAGTTAAAAATGACATCTTATGACCTCTTAAATTGTAACAGAAGAAAAACTAACTCAAGGTTTTAATAGTATTTATATAACAAATAATGAGAATTTGTTAGAGTTGATGAAAAATGTATAAAATTAAAAACTTTCAAATAGAATAAAAAAATATTATTTAATGCTAACAATTATTGAGTAATTGAAACTATAAATACTAAATAAACTTAAATAAATCGCATTCATAATAGTTCTTAAACACGAGAGCATAAAATCTATTTTGTAATTAAAAATTGACATTTCTTGCAGTCATAAAAGCAGAGACTGTCGAGTATTACATAAGTCTAATTAAGAATAAGTAATTGTGTCGATATTTTATTCTCTAATTAGAAAAAATTAGAAAAATATGTATTTGAAAACTTGAGTAAAAAACTTATTAAAAGTTAAAATTAATTTAAATTTTCTTAAGGGCATAAAAATCAAAGTAATATTTAAATAAAACTTATCTCTAGAAACTTAGTTTTATTACTTTTTATTATGTTTAATAAGCTTTATTTCCAATACAGAACTTTAATCTATAGTAGATTTTGCTTTTTGTCTGATTATATGATATAATAAGCTTTTTAGTTAAATTAAGCACAAAGTTGTGTTTCTTAAGAATTGAATATTTTATAAATAACTTGAATGAAGTATTTTCAGTATGATTTGCAAAGATTAATTTGCTCGCAGAATAAATATTATTTCAGTTATATTTGTCTCAAGCAATTATGAATTTTACTTTTTAATTTTAAATAATGAATAAAATTAAGCCTTAATAGCTATGAATTTCAGGAAAATTTGTGACATTAAATTTTACTTAATTTTCTAAAAAAATGTTTTTTGAAAAGTCGCTTATGCGAGTCATGGATTTTGATTATAACTAATTTTAATTTAAATCTGATAACACGGTATTTATGCATAACATTAACTATTTTATTAATATTAAATCAAAAAAAGTTTGCATTAACTTATGATAAGTTCAAGTTTGAGACAAAATTTAATCTTAACTTTATGGCTCTGTATAACAGAATATTTAATAAAATGTTTTTTAGCTTCAATTAAAGCTTTCTTAGTTATGTAAAACATTGAATTTGAAAGTTTCCTGATTTAACAATTTTATTTCAACATTCTATTTAAGAATTTTTAAAGTGCGGTCTTTCAAATGTCACTGCAGTAGATCCTCTTAAATAACGGGTTTTAGAGGAAAAATAGCACATTTAGAATGAAATTATCAGTCATATAGTTTCTGCGAAAATTAAAAACTTTACAGCTTTTTAAGGAAAAAAAATTTGATTAATGATTATTAAAAGTATGATGGGTTAAATAGTTTCAAACCCTATTAACACGTATATCTTATCGACGGATTTCATCCTCTTTCGAGTGAAAAAAAATCAAATCCTTCAGCAAATTATATTATATTTATTGTATACATAACAAAATTGGTATCAAAAACATCTTAGATATTGCTTACAAATAAAAAGTAAAGTTTTTTATCATCGCTCTCAATCGAAAGGTCAGAAAAAGCAATAATACTCATGAGATTGAATGATTATCTTATCCAATAAGCAACTTATTATAGCTTTGGTTCCTTTCTTTAACTTTACTACTATTTAATTGATTCCAAACTACGCACATCTTTCATATTAAGCAATCCATTAATTTTGAGTGATTGGTAACGTATTAAATATTTCAAAAGTCTAGTTCACTGATCGGTTGGAATTCATTTATTAATTATATCACAAATGACTTCAATTAGTGAGACATTGACAGGACTACTCTTAACTAATTATGAATAAGTTAGTTGATCGCTATCTTAAATTAAAGGTTAATATTTCTTTAGAGTTAGTTTACGGCTTGTCTACGAGTCTGTACTATTGGTATTCAAAACGCTACAATTTATTCTGTGATATACAGCTCAGATAAAAAATCCTAATCTGTCCCCTGGTTTGAAATTTATATTTATTCCGAACCGTCAGTGCTCTACTAAAGAAACCTCATTATATATATATACATCTGAAGCTTTTCCCAGAAGAGTAGCGTTAGCAAAAATATTTTTTCTATAAATTCATATCAATTTATATATAAACGAACTTTTATATTAGAACACAACTGAGTCACATAGCCTTCAAAATTTTCAAATAATTTACTGAACATTTTACTCTTGTGTCTAAAATATGAACTCTATATGAAAATTATATTGATATGATTTAAGCCCTTTATAGAAAAAATATATTTGCTAATGCTACTCTTCTGGGAAAAGCTTCATCTGGACATACGATATAATATCCGTGGCGGAAGATCGAGATCAATGGCGTGGGCTCCTGAGGGGTTTAATTCCGCGATCCTAACGGAAAATCGGGCCCAAAAATGAATGAATGATAAACATCTGGACATACTGTACATACGTAAGTTAGTACATCTGGATATACAGTATGCTTCTCTCATCAGAAAGTGGACACAGCAACGGTATGCACACTTCGAATCAATTTGACAATTGAAGAAAATATACCTGTTTTAACTTTTTCTCTTTCTGCGCATATTCAATGTATAAAAAAGCTATTTTGAAGTATGCGTACCGTTGCTGTCGACTTTCTGATGAGAGAGGCATACATATGCGGTATAT
>JAQGCH010003543.1:0-10417 GCA_034699485.1 Nanhermannia elegantula
TGTGGCCAACATATAGCAGAGAAAATAATCACTCCTGGGGTTCGAACTCAGACCCTTCGATCCGGAGTCGAAGCCATAGAGTGTTGCGCCACCCCTCCCCCTACTATAGCACTATTTTTTTAATTTTCAGCTCATTCCGAAAAAACCAACTATGTAAATTCAACAATTAAAAAATGAACCCAAATTAGACTGATTTGTTTCTCAACTTTTGAAAAAATTAAACGTTAAATACAGTATGATTTTAATGTGAAATATACAATATATTTAAATAATAAAAATAGTTATAAAATTATATTTACATTTGATTTCCATTATATATTTTTGAAGTTATTAACAAATTACTTAAAACACACTAAAATATCGAATGATCGCTTGATCTGTTTTACATCAATTGTTTACTTATATACTTTGTTTTTATCATTAAAAAATATGTCATTCCTCTCATTGATAAAACATTTATCAGTTATTTTCTTTAAATAATACTTTAAATGAAACTAAAATAAAGTTCAACTTGTAGTAAATTAAATATAACTTTTTGCCAAATTATGTAATTTTAGAGCTAAATCTCAATTTAGTGATCGTAATCAATTAAAGGGCCCGATTCAGTAAGCGCAGCGCTATTTTAAAAAACTTGAGCAGTAATCTCTTTAAGTTCAATATTTAAACTCACACAACCTCGAAATTGTGCTTAGCTCACAAATAGTGTTGCCAGATCTCCAGTTTAGGACTTGAGTCTCCAGTGTTCGGTCCCTTGATTTTGAGAATTTGAAAACATACCTTGGCCCCCTGATTAATTTTTTGACAAATTTTTATCAAATATCCAGTTTTCAGACAAATGTCATCTGGCAACACTACTCACAAATGACTCCAATTACTATAAATAATATTTTGCATAGATATAAATAGAGGCATAGAGGAACTTGACTATAGTGTTGATATTTGTCCCTATGTAGGTTCGCTTTCCTGTATAGCAGTTATGTATTACACTAATACCTAACCCTTCATAGAGTTAAGTTTAGGTTAGTTTATAGTGCAATACATATCTGCTATACGGAAAAGCTAACCTACATAGGGGCAAATATCAACAATAATTAAGTATCCCAATGCCATAAATTGTAACACTTAAAACATTTGATAGACAAGAATAATTCTTATGGATTAACTAATAAGCTTTTCCTTGAAATGTTTAAATCGATAGCTTTATTCATCATTTAAAGCCGGAACTTCCCGCTGTCCTGACCACCAATGCTCATTGAAAAATTGCTATAGAACACTCCCATACCACTATTGCCCTCATAGACGCTACTGAAGAGCCGCTAATTTTTCAGCACTTTAGCCGAATACTTCTGGAACAGGACTCGTATTCTTAGGCCATTGGCAGCCTCACTCTGTAATACTGTTGACTTCCTAACAATCAATAACTCTCTAATCTTTTCCATAACATTAAAAATTGACTTCTAATGAATCTAAGAAATTATTGCATAAACAATAATTTTTATTAAATGTGAACACAAAACCAAATTTAATTTAAATTATGAACAAAAATGTATGTCAAGAACATTAGGTCGAAGCATAATTACTCATATTGAAACTCAAATTAATAGTTACTTAACAAAACCTGAACAAAACAAAACACATAATTACTGTTCCTATTAAAACATTTATGATATGATTTTTAAAAAATTGTAATAATTTAATACATGTGTAATTAAATATTTGTATTACTAGCGATGAGCAGGCTTAGGCTCGGTCATTTCTTCAGGCTCAAGGCTCGGGTTGAGGCTCGCAAAAATTTTCAGGCTCAGGCTCACAATTTGAACCAAGCTCGAGCCTACTGAGTCTGAAAAATGACTGTTAAGAAGATTGTACAAAAATAGTTGGTAAAGTCGTATTAAAATCGCGAAAAAGGCCCGAAAGACTTTGTTCAAACTTTAATATAATCGAAATCTATGCTTAAACACTATAATTCTTAATAATTATCTAATTTAATATCTAAAATAAAACCTGATTTACTTGAATCGAATAAAATATAATTTTTCTTAACTTTATTAATAAAATCCTCTATTCAGGGTCAGGCTCAAGGCTCAGGCTCGAAGGTTCTAGGCTCGAGCCTAGGCTTAGTTTTTCTTAATTTGGTGAGGCTCAGGCTAAGGCTCGTCACTGAGCTTGAGAAGCTCGAACCTTGCCCATCGCTATGTATTACAATAGAGGTTAACGTTGAATTTGTTATTAAAATTATATTTAATTATTAAAAAGTTTCAAGAATTTTATAATAAACGTGAAAGCTATGTCCTATTACTAGTCTGGTTGGCAAGTTTTAAAACAAATTAAAAGTTACAAAACTTTGTGGTTTTTCTCCTTTTAATACGTCATATATATTAATTTTATATACCTGTGTATTGAAACAACACTAAAGGGACGTACCGTAACGTCACCCCTTACTGGTTAATGCCCTGAATATCGTATAGCATTCTAAAATGCCCATTAATTCTGACAACTAAATCTAGTTCTGGTCTTTAAAGGGTTAACGCGTGCTATCGAGAAAATCTCACCCACATATATGTGCACTTTTGCGCGTTAGATCGGCGAAGCTTTTATATGGATCAAAGTTGTGAATGAAACTCACAATTTTAAGCTTATTTTAAAATAATAAAAGTTTCAATAGAATCGGTATTTTGGCATAATTTTCATGCAGAACCTGAACACTATTTTTAATATAACAATTAATACTATAGTTCATTCGGCAAAACCAAAACTTTATTTAATAAAAGTTTTTCTTAATATAATTAAGTGAAAATTTATTTTCACTCAAAACAATGCCCTATTGAATAGAAAGGCATTTATTTTTCAAATTATTTATTATGATCTTTATGACCTTTAGGATAGTTTTGACCTTTTTGCTCTCTTTGCTCTTTTGCAGCATCTTTAATACCCGTTATTAGGCCAACAACTAATTTTCTAAGAAATTTTCTAACAAACTCTTCGAGTTTCTTCACATCAGCGTCTGAAAACTTAGCAACCTCTTTCTTGTTCTGATACAGCTTATAGAATGGAAGGGATTTCACATTTTTGACTGCAGGCGTGTCCTGTAATTTAAAAGAAATTGTATAACAAGTTATTGCTTGTAATAAATTTTCAATAAATAGACTAATTGTAAAATTTAATTAAAATTTGAAAATGATATAAATTATATGTATAAATAAATTTTAAAAATTTAATAATCATTAATAATTAAATATTATACCTTAAGGAGGCCTACATCTACATAAAAGAATTTTACTTTGTCATTTTTTAAACTTTCAGACCATTTAGCATGTTTATCGCGTTTAATTTTGCATAGGTCACACGTTGAGTTGCCTAGATCAAACACCAATAAAGTTTTCTCACCCGCATTGTTTATTTCTGAATTGAATTGTGCCTTAAATATGATACAAAATAATTAAGCATTAAAAATGTATGTGCAGGGTGGCCACATGTACTGAATTGTGAGGAACAGTCCCGAATTTGAAGTCTAGTGTCATTGATATCTGAAAATGTATACCTTGGTCCCCCCTTTGATTTTTAGTATACAATTGATAAAATATGTATTTTGTCCCGCATCGTTTAAAAAATTATGTGGTCACCCTGAGTATGTGTATAACAATTAAATACAGCATTTTCTAATATAGTAGCAAGCATATATAATTGAGGCGAAAACTTACCTCGCTTGTGATATCTATTAGTTTCAGTTCAACAATACCAAAGAATGATATAATTAAAACTGACCACAAAAGATAGCATTTCAACATTTTTCTTAATAGAAAAGTTAGGAAATAATAAACTGTTTACGTGTCAGCTGAAAACAGATGGGTTTCTCGGTATGAATACTTAATTGAAATTATAGCTAAAAGATCTCTTCTCTATTGACGCGCAAACTAGTGTTAGAAAGCTACTAAAATCTCAATCCCATTCCCACTGATTTTTGCGATATCATTCCCAGTTAGGGTGACCAACCGTCAAGATTTCATCTGGACTGTCCAGATTCTGGACTATTTTAAAAAAATACAGTGCTTGGTCCCCCCTTTGATTTTTTAAGGTGTCCAGATTTGGACTCCATCAAACTTGGTCACCCTATTTTCAGTTGATTTCTTCATTCACTTTACTCCCATTGTTGAACGCTAACTAATATTTTAGAAAGTATAGAATTATTTTATGGCCATTACTGAGTCATAACTCAACTTTCAGGGTGGTCACATATCCTGGTTTGTGCGGGACAGTTCCTCATTTGAGGTCTTCATTACAGAACATTTGAAAATTTATGCTTTGGTCCCCCCTTTGATTTTTAAGGTAAAGAATCAAAATTGTGTCCCTATGTGGTCACCCCGTCAACTTTGCTTGACAAATACCTGCATAAACATTTTGAAAAAATAATTCAAAACTGATTTTTAATACATCTCAATTCGCCTATGATTTTATTTGGTGAATGTTAATCAGATGACACTTAATAATTTTAAATTAATATTTCATTTTCTTTAATTCTTTGAATTAAGATAAAATTATTTGTTTTAAAATTCTTATTCCAATTCCCACTTAATTTATAAATTTTCTGTACCTTTCTATCAGTCCAGTTGCGATCGTGTAAACAAATGTGACCTTTTCCTGAAAGGTAGTGCACACACAATCAAGGGTGACAAAGGGGACATATCATGTTACTCATTAACACCTCATTAACACATATCATATATATTGAAATTTGACTATTAATTCATTAGACACCTAAAAAACACTTTATTTATTGGTCATTAGCTGTCAAACAATATGTCAAAAATTGTTTATTTACTGTCTATCAACTGCACTGCTGTTCCAATTCCTGTATTCTATCACTAGTGTAAATCATAGCTATATACCATCTACATACCATGTATCTGTAGCTGTAGCTGTATCTACCAGCTTATGGAGCGATATATACACTGGAGAACAAGTTGACTTCCATTATAAATGCAATTTAATAAATTATTGTAATTATTAATTATGTTAATTTATTAAACTTTATTTTAAAATATAAAATTTAATTTTAGCACAAATATAATTTCAAGTATTTGGTAAAACTTATTTTATATAAATTTATGCTTTAGCTAATTGATTTGTAATATATAAATATGCTGTAATATAGGTAAGGCCCAATGATTTCGAGTTTTATTTTTTTCTAAATTCGGAAGGATTTTCGGGTTTTATTTTCATAAGCTTTATTCTGATACTTTTCGGGTTTTATTATAAAAATTCACAATGTTCACATAATTATTAAATGAACGTCAAAAAAACCTTTTCTTCAGCCAATTCCCTAATGATGAGAGATCTCACTGAAGCCCAGTGTTAAACCAGTGAGATATTTACAGGGATAACCCCGTGCCGGCGTGGGCAAACGCGTCGGGCCATAGGGTTGTTATAAATCAATGAATATGTGGCCAACATATAGCAATCAAAGAACAACAGACAAGGCTGGGATTCGAACGCACGACCCTTCGAACATGAGTACAGCACCCGACTCTTCTACATAATTAATAATTGAAAAATTGTATTCAGTATCACCAATAAAATAAAGAATTGTATTTATTCGCAAATTAGCAATTCTACGGTTAGTTTTTTAAAAATGCAATAGAAAAACGAGTTTATTGCTGTTAATTCTATATCATTATCATATGTTAATTGCCCGTTAAATCGAACTGTTCGTTATATCGAATGGGTTTTAGCTTAATTTAATAGCCGAACGGGATTCCGGTTATGTACGTTATAACGAGATATCCGTTAGATCGAGGTTCGTTATATCGAGCTTTTACTGTATAAATGTATCAGTCAAAATAATGTCAGAGTTGGTACTAACTAGTGTTGCCAGGTGACATTTGCCTGAAAACTGGAGATTTGATATAAAAGTGGTGGAAAAGTATGTTTTTTCCAAAATTTGCATAAAAATTAAAGTGAAGACCAATGCGTGCTTTTTCAAATTCTCAAAATCAATGGGGCCCGAAAACTGGAGGCTCCAGTCATAAACTGGAGATCTGCCAACACTAGTACTAACTGGAAACAGAGTAATAATTTTAAGTAAAAAGAGTTAAATACGCACTTCAAGGACATTAAACAAGTTTTAGGACAGATATTTTTAGGTGAGTTATCATTATGCGAGTCAAAGTGCTCCGTTTATAACAGAAAAATTTATGCGAAAATATTGTCAAATGAAAAGGAAGAACTTAAATGTAATATTTTATATATGCTGTAAAGCGTTAAATATTCTCTACGCCTAATACTATTTAATTAAATAGTTTGTTTAAAAAATTTCTTTGTTATTTAATTTTATGCGTGCAGTCATAGCAACAAATATTAATGACATGTTTTGTCAAAATTTAATTATATTAATGATGGAAAATATAATACGAAATAATATTCTGTGAAAAATATATTTTCAATAAACTTAATGACATTTAATAAATAAAGAAATTAAAAATGGATGAGTCGAGTGTTGAAAATATAATAATTGAAGATATAGATCAACCTCTTTATAAATATCTTATGTTTTATAGATTTGAATTAAACAATATATATGTTACACAAAAGCAAAGATTAGTTCAAAAAATAAAGTCAATTATTGCATATATTTATTTAATAGTATATGCAATTCGTACTGCAATTTGTTTTTTAATAATTAAAAATAAAAGACTACCTCTCTATTACTTTGACATTGTTTAATATGTTGGTGGTATACCTAAATTTTTTTATATTTGTCTAATTTTTGGAGGATTACTGATTATAAGTATTATTTATATTCTTAATTATAGTCATAACCATAATTACCAATGACTTAAAATTGTTGAGATTCTCAAAGGAATGAATACTTTTGAATCAATTAAATTGAATGACAAAGTCATGATTTATAGATATGTAAAGAAAATTAAATTTGCAAAACGTTATATTCGCTTATTGTGCTTCTCCTCTATTTTATTCACCAAAATTCCATTTTAAAGATTTAACTTAATTTATTATATTGAGTGATAAAATACGCCTATAAGTGTTGTTTCATTTTATTATTTATTAATGATTACCCTTATGTATAAATGAGTGATGAAAAACTCATCTTGCTTCGAGGGCAGCAATTAGTTAATCAATACTATGGCGGGCCACTAATTATTAAAAACAATTAATCATTTTTGTTGCGAAGAGGCTTGAGCTCTGATATTTGATAATAAAGAATTGATATCATGTTTTGCACTTAAATTTTAAGTTAAATGTCATTATTAATCACCACTACAGAAACACATTTTGTAGAACTCTTATAACTGTAGAGAAGAAATATATCAAACATTCAATTTTTCAAACAGAAATCAGTAAATATAATAAAAATTATTGATCAAAATATATAACACCTCTTGTTTTCAATGAAATCCAAAATAGATATCTTATTCTATGCAATATTAGGTGGAGTGGATTATGTCTAAAGATTTATTTCTTTTACTCTTCATTTAATAATGTATTTTATTAATGGTATTTCATCTTTGCTATTATTGAACACATCGATACAGAGAACACATCTCTGCATCGATAAGCCCCTCAATAATATTAGATATGTCTGGATTTGTTTATTATTTTCTAATGACAGTTAATAAAATTACAAGGTCATTAGTTTAAAATATACATTATATAAATATTGACACTATTTCCTATTATATATCGTATTTAAAAAATTATCAGTTGATAATTGTATGTCATTAAACAGATAATGATCAGAGATAAAGCCCAATAAATAGATAGTTTAGTATTGTATTTGTTCATTATTTAATAATAAATGAATTATTTTATGCATAACCGCAATACCGATGTTAAATGTTTGATGAGGTTAATCACGTGCAAAACAATTTCATTATTGTGTTATTCATAAGTATGTGAACCACTATTAAGATATCTGTTGCTTTTTCATTACTAAACTGTTTATTTGGAGGAGACAAAGCATCTGTTCATTTAATGTAGAGCATATACTTTTCGGGTTTCATTTTTACGCCTATTCAGGGTGATTTAATCGGGTTCAAAAAATTCCTCGTTAAATCACAAACTCCTCAACCAGTTATTTTACAGAATGAATCAGAAATTATATAGACTTTTGACTAATTTTGCATTTTTGAAAAATTATTCAATGTTTTGTCTGTAATATTATTTGTAAGACAATTGTAGACTATTTTCCCGAAGTTTCGAAATCTTATAAAAAAGTACTGTTTCCTAAAATAGAGGCTCTGATTATAACCGTTATATTATAAAAAAAAATATAGATTTATGCCAATATTGCAGTATCTGTAAAATATCGCTTAGCCTTTGTACGTGTGTACCTATACATGTATTTCACTCTTTTTCTCTCTATGTGACTCATATGTGTTGCTTATGTAATGAAATGATGCTTATATCGCAAATTTATAACTTGTCTGAAAATTTTGTGAGAACTGAGTAGTTGAGAACCAATAATAGCTTTAAATTGAAAAATAAACAATCTTAACACTATAAATGTTATAAATTAATTTTTTTAAAGTTTTGTCACAAATTACTAGTCTGTGAAATGATTTACAAAAAAAAGTTTTTTATTCAAAAAAAATACCATCAAGGTATTCGAATTGCATTATTTACGTTTCAAATCTTTGGTATTACTGAATGTTTCATAATGATACTAGTTTTTGGTTGCCTATTTAATCGTTACCATGGTGATCTGGGTGAACGTACTTTCAGTGAGATTCTTGCTATTTTTTCAAAAAACACTGCTGTGCCTTTCTTATATTTATATTTTATTTGTTTAAATTTATTTTATATAATTTTAGAAACATTGAGCGTCATTGCGTTTGTGATAAACATATTATCAATAATCGTGTCGATTATTGGCATATTCGCCAACATAAAAAAGAAATATGTTTTAACCATCATATTTATAGTAATAAGGACTATTTTCACCATCTACAGTTTTGTAATAATTCCAATTTGCTTGGGGATCACAATGATATGGTTGCCTGCTTTTAATATTGTTGAAATAGGCTTGGCAATTGCCTTCGTGCTTACGATAAGAAGAAATGGTACAGAGGATAGGGCATATCATATTTAGCTTGGTCAATCATTATCAAGTGGCATCAATTTAGAGATATTATTTTGAATATTCTAAAGTTTATTAGGAGTAATCATATAAAAATATGATTTCATTATATGTAAAAATATTAAATTTTAGCTTAACTTTTAATAGTGTAAACATAAATATAATCAATGTGGGCGTTATTCTCTAAGTTGGTTACAGTCAATATCTGTAACATTTAATCTCACTATAGATTATATAAGACTTATCTCTAAATTAAGTTTAGAATTGATTGTGAAATAAAATTATATAATTGAGAATTTCTATTAGTAAAAGATAAGTTAAACGTTATTTTTATGGCTGAAAAATTGTTATCAACTAGTGATGGACAACATTAGACATTATAATTTCATATCATTCCATTGAAAATTTTTTCAATCCCACTCAATACAATCCCTTGACTTAGTCTTAATCCCATTCCATCCCATTGAAAATTTTTTTTATAAAGTATATCCCAGTTGTTATATTTAAAACTTCTGGACATAAGTCGTGAGTCACCAATGACAAATTTTTATAATTATGAAGTTTTTTACTTTTATCGGGTATGAGTTAAACAAATAATAAACCATATATTTTTAGACAACTCTTCACTATAACTACTATAAAATTTTTATAAGTGTAGTGGTGTTAATTCCACTTAAAAATCCATTATATATATATTGCTAAGAGATTTAATATTATCTGTATACAGATATGACGAGAAATTATGACTTACAATTTTATGTTGTGTTCTTTATTAAGGTTGCAACTAGTTCTCAATTTTGCGAATCAAACCGCACTATAATTTCAATTTTTAGAACTAGAACCCAAATGTTCCCAAATGCTAACCAAACCGACCCAAACCCAAATGCTCTCATCAAAACCTAACCTGCCATCAAAATGTTTTCATGAATTTAAAATATAATTTCATATTTAATTAAATTATTCATATATTTATTAATATTTATGCAACTCTTTATTTAATAATAAATTTTACAATTAAAGAAAATCTGTTAATATTTACTTAGCCATTATTTAAATAATTGATAGAACTATTTAAAATAATAATTATCAACATTAATTTCCAAATTGTATATGCTTTTTATCTTTGATCAAAGCAACAACAGTAAAATTATTATAAGATAAAAATAAGAAATGCACTTTCGATTGAACTTTGCTATCTAAATCATCGTCATATTATTTATTATGTTATGTTATATTATGTTATTGCACTATTGTATTGCACTAAAACCTAACCTAAACTTAACTTTATGAAGGGTTAGGTATTAGTGCAGTATTTATCTGCTA
>JAQGCH010003544.1:0-10415 GCA_034699485.1 Nanhermannia elegantula
AGAACCCGGAGAAAAACCACCGAGAACTGTATCGAAGTGGACACGAACACATATCAAAGATTACTGGGAACTGGGATTTGAACCCCAGACCATATATGCTCAGATTGATGCGCCCTCGTCTGACTATGCCCTTAGCCGACTGCGCTACAGTTCTCCCTCTACATTCCCCCTCTGGCGAACCCTGATTACTATGATCATTATGATTAATTTCATTAAAAAAATTTCTAAACTATGAGGTTTACACTTTTTTAGATTATTTATATTTTACGACAAACAAACCCATTCCTAATAGTTGACGACATCACATTGTACAGTTTTTAATTGACAGCATTGTACATTATCGTTAGCCGTATAACTTTTTATAATCATTGTTTACCAACATTTAACATATCGATAGTGAATGGGCGAAGAAAAGGAATTTATAATTATAGCCAAAGTATATGAAAATTTTTATACAATATCTCATATTAATTAATTCTTCTAATTAATTATAGCATTGTAACCGTATTGTGCAGCTATTTTTTATTCTTTTATTTTTTTAATTAGTTAATGCAAAGATTATTTATTTCGTTCTCATTCGCATGTTCTGTATTTTGAATAAAGCGATGTCCGCATTGTTTCATTACTTAATTATGCGAAATAATAACATATAAATAAGTAGAAGTGAGAACAAACTTCGCTCCATTCAAGTAATGAATGGCTCAGACATTTAATTTTGTGAAACAATAACGCTTTGAATTTTGCATAAATTTTTAAATAATAACTAAAAAAAGTTTAATTTATTTTAATAATAAAACCTGATTTGGCTTCAGGCGAAATATTCTCTATTATATTCTGCATTTTAATTGCAAATGAAACCACTGAATATTTATTACTAATGTTAAACTTTATGAAGGAATGATAGAGAAAAAACTGAAACGACTCAACGTTTCCTCGAATTAAATTAAATTTATTCGAATGTAAAGATTTGATAAAATTCTTAGAATTTTTCATAACTTAATAACTCAACTCTATACTTATCACTATAATTCACTTCAAATTTTTTTAGTTTCTGAAAATTACTTTATGACATAAAATTCTTTCAAAAGCTAGAGTTTATTTTGACAAATAGTTGTCTATTAAATTTTGGCTGTAATTCGCTCATAATTCACAGAATTCCCAAAGTTCTGAGAATCAAATTGCATAAAATTCTATTATTGAGATTATTTCTATAAAACAAATAACACTAATATTAGTATTGAAAAAATAAAGGGTAATTCTAGAGGTATTGTAAAAACAGAGACAAACTTTATCTTGTTTCTCATGAAGAATATTCTAATTTTTATTTGTGACGAAGCAAACTATTGTTATATTGAACTTTTAACGATAAAACAGTATAACAGTGGTTCCCTAACATTACTGATGAAAGTGAACAATTATTACTGAAAGATTGCCTCAATAATTGCTACTGTTATTTAAAGCATAATTTAAAGGAAAAATTGTTTCCTGGATGTTTTGCGAGTAATTAAATTAAATCTGCACTTATTAGCACTATTATAATAATTAAAGGAAATTGATTTACAAGCGCACAATTTCTGTAAGGATCGGTATAACTTTTAGGACTGAATCTTGACATTCGAACAAACGAAAGTAATAATGTACATACATGTAATATTAGACCTTTAAGTAATGCTAAGTTCTAAGTCTATTTCTGTTAATAAAGGGGCTTTGCATTGAAAACAGAATACATGTCTTACAGTTATACCGATCCTTACAGATTTGGTTGGTTTAAAACTTATTTGCAACAATTTTAAGTTTAGTGAAATTATACTAAAATTGATACTATTTCAAACAAATAAATATATACCATAACTGAGCAGTGGATCATTTTATTAATTAATTTACTGTTTTGTATGCTAACAGACAAAATTCCAAAAATCTATATAAAAATCACCAGAATTTCTCTGTGGCTCTAATAACGCTAATACCGGCTACAATAGAAACGAACCAATGATATATTCAGGATCAGTATCACAAGAAGGGTTGCACTGACCATTCATTTTCCCGAAAAGTGGCCAATCTGTGGCCCGAAAAGTGGCCAATCTGTGGCCCGAAAAGTGGCGCAGCTGTTAACGAAAAATGGCTGCGTCACCAATGCTTTTCTATGGGGATTTTTGTTTTCAATAATAAAGCTACGTGATCAATGCTTTCCTACGGGAAAATTTTTCAACGAAACATGTCCGAATTTCAAGAAGGATCAGAATTACCCGAAATGTGAAAATTATCCTAATTACTCGAAGGCCGTAATTTCCGAAGTCAGAATTTAACCAAGTGTTGAATTTTAGGAACTAGGAATGACTCGTTTAAACTAAATTTAGGGAATTCACTAAATCGTACTGTAAACGAGCCTTACTTTCATTATTAACAAGCCTTATCAGAACGCTTTATGTCAACAATATCTCTAAAAGTGCATGATTTATAGAAATTTTTATGGTGGTCTCCAAACGACCACTACCCGTATTGATAACAAGCTAATTGATACCATTCTGAGGATTATAAAGAATTCATTGCATGATTCAGATTAAAGTGGAAAATATGGCTTCAAGTGATTATTTCATACTAAGAAAAGTTCATTACATAAAAAATAAAACTTAAATTTCACAAAAAAGTGAAGTTTCAGGACAACCATTCAATCATTCGGAATAAGTAAAAGTTAAAGTTTTTGTGAAACTGAGAGGTTTTCAAGAATCAAGAGTTTAAAAGCAAGAATTGAAAGTTTTCGATCATTTAAAACCTTTCCGTCGAATTCTTATTCATGAATGAAAACCAGAAAATCTACAGTAAGTCTGAATGACTCACTTTAGTTCTTCTCCAAATACCATCAAATAATCATTGGTTTATTATATGAATCAGTGAATAAGCAGTAGAGGCAGTCTTTGTTAACTTATGGTTATTGACATCAATTTAATACTCACATGAGGTCTTGCAATATCACAAATACTTAAATCTTTATTAAATCCGTAATAATATCCATTCTCTCTCATTCTCTATAATAGATCTCTAAAAATATATTATTTACTGTATTTCCAAATAAATAAAATTTCAATGAAATGAAATGATGAAACTTAACGATCGAACTAAAAGATATGATCGAACTATTTCAGAGCTTTTAAGGTAGAGATTAAGTAATAAAATTTTATTTTCGCTCTGTTTATGAGTGGAATAAAGATCATTAAATTCTGTGCTCTCCAGTTATATCTTGTTTAAAAGTGTTCGGAATAACTATTAAAATAGATAAGAGTTAAGACTTTTTAGTACTTTTAGACCATGAAAATAATGCAAAAGTGAATTACTATTAGAAGTTGTGAGCACTGCGTGCGTCACCCATAGTATGTAACTCACTGTACTCTACTTTCAAGTTTGATTTATGACAACAAGTTTTGAGATGTGATTTAATAGGTTTCAAAAACTGTCGAGGATCACTACTTTTCAGACCATTATTTCAAATAGGCTTTCGGTTAAAATCACTAATTAGAATAACAATTATATCATAAATTTGGTTTTTGGACTTTTTTATAGTCAAGTGTTAAGTCGAGAATTGTTTCATTTTTTCAATTACTCCATTGTTTTAAAGCTTATTATTCAAACTTATTTAGAAATTAGTTTTGCAGTCGAATGTATGCTTTACTTCAAATTAATTAAGTTTTGTTCATATTTTTCAGAAAAATTACTTTTGGATATTAACGACTTTAATATTTTAGTAAAAATAATTGAGTTTTACAAAATAGTCTCATTAAATTCAATAAAATATTTTATTAATGTTTTACATTTTGAGATTGAAGTCTCCATTTTATAGAAAAAATTGAATAAATTCAACCCTTTTTGGATAAATTTTCGGATAGATAAACACGTATTTATTACAATCCAACTAAACTATGATAACGAATCATTGAGTGATCAAACTTTTAACAAAAATGTTATATTAATTAATTATACGATTTCCCATTACTTAAGGAAAAATTACTCAATACTTGCAATACTAATAAATAAAATTCTAATATAAATTATCACTCTTTAAAGTGATACCAAAATATATTTTAATAAATTATTTGTCAGACAGTCTCCCAAATTGTTATCAATTTTTTCCATGTAAGGGTCTTAAGAGAGACTCAAATATTTATGTTAATAATTTAATATAATATAATGTGTCGCATAATTCTTATGTTATTAGACATTTGGAGAAATCAGATCATGTAAACTGATGTAAATTGCATGTAAAACAAAGCAATTCTTTCCAAAAAAGCAATTTTAGTTTTTTAATATGAATATATATATAGTCATTAATACCAGAATATAATGAAGCAAAATATAACTGTTAATCCTGACTCTTAATGATTGAACATTTAGAACTTCAGATCACATAACGAGAAAAAATAATTTTTTTAATGTGACACTCAATTTGAGTTAAAAAAAGAACAGTTCAATGTGAAGATTCACTGAAGAACAAAAAATAAACAAAATGAATATATACTAAATTTGTTCATATGGTAAACTATTTTTTAATTTCGTACAATTTCATTAGATATAAACAAAGTTTGCCAAAAAAATATATGTTTTAATAATTAAAAAACAAAACAAAAGCTGAATTTAAATGCAAACTGATTGTTATAAACGTAGGTTTTACTGAATCCTAAACTGAATGAGTTGTGTCTACAACTTCTAAAATTTTAAGCCTTAATATTATTTGTTTACGAATATAAGACAAATTATTTTCAAAAAGGTCTTCAAATTATATATTTTTAAAAATATTGATTGTAAATCAAATAAGAGGTAATAAATTATAGTAATTTATTATTCAAATTTGGAATAATATAAGTTATAATTAGTGTTGGATCTATTCCTAAATTCTATTTCTATCCCTATTCCAGTTCCGAATATTTTTAATTTTCTATTCTATTCCTATTCCAGACTTGAATTCCTATTCCTATTCCTATTGCTATTCCCAGTTAAGCTAAACGCTCAAACATCAGACACTCGAAACCGAGTGCGCTCCCCGAGCGTCAAGTATTAATACATAAAAATACAGTATAAAATTTTTTAATAAACCTTTAATTTTTTACAAAAACATTTTAAATTTTTGTATAGATTTATGAATTATTCTGTTCTAAAAGTTAGGATTGAATGAGTGTACAAAAAAGTCTATTGGGGTTAAAACTCGATAGTTTTCTGAGACTATTTTTTGAAAATGGTTTATATTCATTAACTTAAATGACTTGATTCTCGATAAACCCTCTTCTCTCGCATCGAAAAAGCGAGCATTTCATTTTGACCGAACGCTATAGCCGAGCGCTCACCTTTTTCCTCTGAGAACGAGCGTCAACATCGTTACCTATTCCTGGCTTTAATTTGTATTCCTTTTCCTGACGTCATTTTTATTACTATTCCTATTTCAAGAATAGATACAGCACTAGTTATGATGTAATTATATCAGTTAACTTAAAATATATTTATTTATATATAAAACAATTCTCTAGTTATAACACTATTGTCTTTGCTATTCATCACAATTAAATTTTAGTTATGTCATACAGTACTAAATAATACGAATAAAGCTACAACTTATAAGGAAGCTCCAAAAAATGTCGGACAGCAATTTATTCTGCATATTCTTTGATAAGCCAAACTTCCCGTAATGCAGATTTGAAGATAAGCTTTGATCAAAATTATCGAACATTTTTAATAATTCATTAAACATTTTAACTCTTAAATTATAGGAACGGAAATATTTATAAAAAGTCAAGTATGGAATGACTTTTGAATACGTTTATTCAATATTTAAGAGAATTTCACAAAATTGTTTATATATTCGGACATATTATTATTGAAAGTGTTATTCACTCGTTTCACTTATTTTTTGCCAAAATCTATATTTCATGACTACTTCGAAAAAGTAGAACTGATTTATCTTTATCTGCGCTGACCATTGCATTGCATGTGTATGTCTGACATTTAACTGATCAAATAGTATTTAAGTGAAAGATTCTTTATCTCTTTCTAAAAAAAGGAAACCTGTAAGTAAAATATACGCTAAATAGAAATGAGATGCGTTTGTTTGTTGATGATTGTGATTTAAGTTAAGAAAATGAACAGCTGTTCAATTTGGCACAAGGGCTCACTTTCTAAACTTTTTTTTCTTATTTTACTTTTTTGTGCCATAGTTTTGAAAAAAAGAGAAGAATATATGGTTGCGTGTGATCTTACTTTGAATAGCTATCTATTGGATTAAAACAGAATGAAAGCACGCAAACACATAACATGACAGAATGTGCAGTTCATGCATCACTTTACTGCTAACAAGGAATACATACTAATCAAAGTTGGAATGCTTTAATGCCATTGAATATCTTTTGATAAACAAAAAATGAGTTCCAATACTAATCACTGAATATAAGGTTTATGTTTAATTATTTTAACTTCATTTTGCTTAATGGGCAACACTTATGTAATCAAACCATAGGGGAATCACAAATTTTTCAAACTATTCTCAATAACTTAAACAAAAAACAATATATCCATAATAGAGTATAGGGTGTTCCAAAAGTCCAAACACATTGTTGTGTGAGAATTGCATAGAACAAAAAACACAGAGACAAAAGTTTTCGGGGTTTGTTCTTTTTGTGTTTGACTGAATGCGTTGATGTAAACTCGAAAACGCTTGTCTCTAATTGAGTTAGAAGTAATACACTCATTCACAATGATGGAAATCTATCTTCTTTTGTAAGACTATATATTAGTTATCAGCAGTTCACAGACTTTTTTGCCCGCAACCCATCTATGATTATATTACAAGTTAAAAGTTCACTCATTCAATATTAAGCAAATTGGTGTAGAGATACAGTTTTGGGTGACGAATTGGTAACGCATAGAGTTATATACTGTCATACAAATACGCAAATTGACAAGAAAAACAGGAATAAATTTTCATACTTTATGTAATATTAATCTTTTAGTTGATATAATATGTGACAGTGTTTATTAAACATTAATTTATAATAAAATGATTTTGTGTCCAACAATTTCTTGGATAATTCAATAAAATATTAATATTTATCTGACCGAAAGGAGTCTTATGACAAAAAATTAATTCTTTTTTGTCTGAGAGAACAGCGGGAGATGAATCATAGCATAGCATAGAGACCAGACCTACTCGTGATAATGCCTTTAATGCACATCTAAAAAGGCTGAAAAGAAAAAGGGACTCATCTCAGCAGTGCTTATGAAGAATAATGCATTGAGAGAAGACTATTGAGTGCATAAAATGATATAATATAATAGAATGATTTGAGTTTGTATCTTATCATTATTTAATTTATTTGAATGTTTGATAGCTATTATCTGTACCCACAATCAAAACATAAATTGATATTTTATTAATGAAATTGTTAGACTTTGTCTTATTAATAATTATTATTGAAGTCACGGAATCATACGTTTCAGTATAAGTTCCTGATCTCTTAGACAAATCGATTTCAGCATCAAATAAAAGCCTTTCCAGAACTGAGTTGAACTCAAAACGAATATCAAATAACTAAATGCCTTTTTCTATATAAAAACTTTTTTAGTAAATCGTCTAAATCTTGACGACAATAAAAATCATTTGAAGGCAACCATTGATTGCTTTGAATGCGCTTAAAATTTTGTGAAATGTGATCGCAAACAGTGAACCCGTAAAAAGTTCATACTCTTTATCATCAGTCGTTTGAATTTGAATCGGTTTTCAGCCAACGATTTGAGTTTAAATTACAAAATATGCGCAATAAGTAACCAAAGTCATAGACCAAAACAGTTAGACATCTACACCACCAATAAATTGGTTCACATTTTGACTCATTTCATTTGAATTCTACAGAAACCCATAAATTATTTGTACAATTTTTCATTTATTTTCTTTTTATTTATAAGAAGCTATACTTTCTTATTATAATTTTGTTCGCATTTTATACTTAATTTAATCTGAATATTATTCTCAAAATAAAGGAAATAGGAAATAGGACAATTAGGTTACAGTTATTAATTATATTTTTTAAACTTTATCACAACAATTATATAAAATCTAATATTCTTGAAACTAATATTTAATTCAATTATTGAAAAACTACTTTTACTTCAAATAATTTGTAAATCAAAAGATTTATATATTGAACTTTCACCCATTCAAGGTTTACAAAAATCAATGGAGTTTTGTGAAATAGTTATTTCATAAATTTACTTTAATTAGCAAATAAAACAAATCGTATAAAAATCGCATAAAAACTTGATTTATATTTAATGCGAAATTTGATATATCTATTAATGGAGTTCTTATTTAAATAGAGTAAATTTCATTCTACCAATGCATAAATAAAAACTAGAAAAAATCAAAAGGAATATTAAATTAAACCCGTGCAAGTAATAACCGCCTGCTTCTGCGTTGCGGGTGTGGGTCATTTAAGCCGGTTATTAGCATTTCTTACTTTTATGTGCGAATCGCTTTCCTGTACGCACTTAAGTATTGCACTAAAACCTAACCTAAACTTAACTCTATGAAGGGTTAGGTATTATTGCAATACTTATCTACTATACAGGAAAGTAAACTTACCCCCTCGCACATAAAATTAAGAAAATCCGGTTATTAAAATTTTTTGTGAATATAACCGCAAATAACCGCAATAGATTTGAAATATACATTATTTATATTTTATAAAATTGATATTTAATAAGTTTGTAAAAATAACTTTTTCATTGAAACAAAAGATAGCGTATTAATTGATATACGTTCAAAAAACGGTATGATGTATATAAAGCTATTTATTATGCTTTAGAAAATGCCATTCATAAATTAAATATGATAAACATTTAGTTTTTGAGTGAAACTTGGCTTTTAGTCCGAATCACTCAATGAAATTGTTGACTCAATTAAGTGATTCAGTATTTGACCGCTTTGAAGATATCTTCATTTAATTGATTTGAATGCATTTTGTCTCAATTCAATTCACATTTAACGATATTTAACTGTATTCTCAATGCGTTCTATAGCTGGTGCCCGCTTTCAATTCAGTTGCGGTTATGGAGTCTGGCGTTTGTAGACTGAGATCGCTTTGGCGAACACTGCACTAGAAGTCAAAAAGTATTCAAAAATGAAAGTTTATACAGTTGTTGAAAAGACTAATTGCAAAACGCATACAATTTTCAAAAATGATGTTTTATATACAGAATACCATTTATTTTGTTGCCGACTTATATTACAGTACGTAATACTAATATAACATTATAATGTGTTACGCAATAGCATTGCACTGAAATCTAGTGATATTCACAGCTCATTTACTAAACAAACTTTTCAAGTTATTTACCTTCCATTGCCTTACATTTCATTTTGCTTTTATTGAATAACTTATTACACAAAATTTTGTCATTAAGAATATGCTTTTCGCGTCACTTCATTCATATGAACAAAAAATCTAAATTATTTCTAATATAATTTTTAATGTGTGTGATTTATCATTTTAAAAAATTACGAGTTATATTATAATTAATTATTTTCTTTTAATTAATAAGTTATATTAAGGATGAGAATTATTTAAAAAGAAGTCAATAATATACAGTATAAACAGATTGAACACTATATATGAATGTAATATTGAAAACGTTCACTCGTTAATAATTTTGATTAAATTACTTTTACAAATTTTCATTAATACATTATCTGTACTCAAATTGTTTAAAGTAATTATAAAAGTTTTTGAAATATTAATAAAATTTTTGAAATCGAATCACTCGATAATTATAGTGTGATATTTAAAAGATGTGCATAAATCCAGAAAATAGCAATCATTTGGTAATGACTTATGATTTTTTGAAGCATGCATTCAACAAACTGAAAGGACTCAAAATTAACGACGATTTTGATCGAAAGAACATAAATCGCTAGTCTATAAAATGATGAAATAATTTCGAAATCCCATCACTTGTATGAAAAAATTGAGGTTTAATCTGAAAATCATAAGATTTACTTTAATTATTTTCTAATTTTAGAAGAACTACACATTAATTTAATGGATTCTAACATATAATTATGCTAATAGTGTACCACTAAGTATACGGTATTGAATACGGTTCAATAATAACCAGAGTAGAGAAAAGTTATAAGATTTAAGTATGATTTAAGTTTCATACATATTAGAAGAAAAGAGTGTGTCTTTGGCTCAATGTAATAAAAATATACATGAAAAATACATTATATGCGGTTCGATAAATATTATGGTAGCATAATCACAATGTCTGACATCATATACTATAGTGAAGTCGATCCTTAGCCAAAAAGCGTCGATGACGTTGAGCTCGATTACCCTAAAAGCAGTAGTGACACAACCAAAGCCATTGCTGTATCATTTAGG
>JAQGCH010003545.1:0-10413 GCA_034699485.1 Nanhermannia elegantula
CTGAAACTGAATTATAATATCAGTTTGAGTTTGAGTTCTCGGAACGGAAACCAACACTAGATCAGACCCATTCAAACATAACTCATGTTTAAATGGATACTAATTTTTATTATCAAACTTTTACAGTTAATAAAAATGATAAAAATACATATTTTTAATACTAAACATTTTTAGAATAATTTTAATATTAATAAAGACTTTAATCAGAGAGAGTTTTTAATAATCACTAGAATCCGAATTGTGGTAATATATTTTGATCCCGATATACTTCAAGGCTATTTCGCGGTAAATAATTGGTATAATCGCGATCCACTTTTAGCTCAAGGGTAGCGAGACTTTGTTCATCTAAATCAATATCACTTTCATTGTGATTCCATCAGGTTCTGTCTCTCTTCTCACAAATGGGGTTTCATTTCAGAGACAAATCTTTCGACCAAATTATCCAAAACTAGTTCTCGGGTTTGGTGTCGAATATGTGTTCGACAGACCGGACAAATAATTAGTCCACCATTAGAGCTCTTCCACTCTTGAATGCAGGCGAAGCAGAATGTATGCGAACAGTTGAGAACAACAGCTTTGATGAAGTATTCACAACACACAGAACATGTCAGTTCTGATTCTAATATCTCATTAAGTTTTTGTTTCTGTTTTTCCAATAATGGATATATAAAATGTACATATAGTGTACGCAAATCTTTTTCGCTAACATTTATATATTTTTCCTGCTGTTGAGGACCACCTGATGTCGAAACTCTATTCTCTGATCATTGAACTCACTATTTGTGGCCATATTTGCAGACAATCGAATGGTTTACACTTAATCTTTATCTTAAACTATTTGAAGAAATGAACTGTTGGTTAGAATGGGTTTGAATTGAAACTCAAATGTGTTATTCTGTGGAATGTCTTCCGTATTGTTGACTCTCGTTTTCGCTGATTTTCTACAGTATGTGAGACATGTTTAATATTAGAACACATAGAAAATCAGTGCGAGATTACAGGTATATATCCTTATAATGACAATAAGTTTGTTTTATTAGTTCATTCCATTTAATACTTGACTATTATTTTAATTTTAAAAATTATTCTAAATAAATGTTAAGTTAGGGTTAGGTAATGATAAATTGCGCGCTACCGCACGTCAAAGCTTAAGCAAAATTAGTGTTCAATCAGTTCCAAGAACGAGAACGGGAACGGAATTAAAAATTTGGAACTGAACCAACACTAAACAAAATAAAGTTTAATTATATGTTACTTATGAATATGCTTTACTGTACTTAATATATTACATTAAAACACATAAAAATGAGTGCTATTGAGACTCAACAGTACGGACCACATTCCACAGGATAGCACTCAAATGATTGACTGCAATCACTATATTGCTGTCCCTTTAATAGCCAATTCATAAATAATAGCTGTAATACATAATCATATTCGTATTAATACTCTTTTGGGCTAACAATAGCTTTCAGTGATCACTCTTTTTAAGAGTTTTCATGATTTCGGATATAAAAGGATAACAATTATAACAATTGAATGGAAACCAATTTTCTTTTGCAATTCATTTAATTGAAAAGTTTTAACAAAAAAATCAAATTTAGTATAAAATGTTTTATTGGATATAAATGTTGATCAAACAGAATATGAATTATAATCGATTACTAATACAATTTATAATAAATAAGTACTTTATTTATAGAATACATAAAATACATTCTTATCATTGCATGTATTGATTGATCACTACTTCAATCAATTGATTGCCTTTACATTAGTGACCAATAGTTTTCCGTCTTTTTTTGCTTTTGCTCTCATTTCTTGCTCGATATTCATTCGAATCGCTTTCGACACCTCTTTCTGAAGCATTTCACCCGCGCCGGTCGTCTTCGCCTTCTTTGGAGCTGTGATTACATAATTATTAGACATTCAGACAATTTCTGTATTAAATAATTAATTGATAATGAAATGAAACCTTTTTTAATAGATCTGTGGTTTGCGTTGACTCCTCTGTGTATTGAATGAGCCTTTATATTGTTCGGCAGTTTATTCTTCACTTTGAGCTTTCCCTGAGCCATATCAAAGATATCGAGAAGATTATACACACAATAATAATAATAATTTGATTCAATAGTAATATAAAAACACAACTCTTAGCAATGTTTCACTTATTTTGATATTAATATAAATTTTTAAAACCAAATGTTTGTCACGACATTAGTGTTTGATTTTGAGACTATATATGAAATAGTGTTTGATTTTGAGACTATATATGAAATAGTGTTACACATTTAGTAAAATATTCGCAAAATCGCAGTAATCGCTGGTTTTTGTTGTGTTTTGAGTGAGTGTTCAATACATTTGTGAATCACGTGTTGTTTTAGTGACAAATCATATGATTTTATGTTTACATTGATATTTGGTCTCTATTTTAGTGTCCATTAAATCAATCATTTCTTGTTATTTTTTATATATTATTATTAATTAATTAATGAAATAATAGACAGAAATATAATGGAAATCATTAATGATATTAATGAGAAATTAGATGAAAATGAAGACAATCAAAGTGATGACAATCGAAGCGATGGAAGCGATGGAAGTGATGGAAGTGATGGAAGTGATGGAAGTGATGGAAGTGATGGAAGCGATGACTTGACAGAATCGGAAATAATAGTTAATAATAAAGAAATGTCGGACAATAATGTTTCACATTTGAGAGCAATAGTGAACTGTTTGACGGAACGCAATATCAAAGGTCTCTCACGTTTGGCGACAATTAACGGCGGATTCCTTTACGACCGAATCCGTCAACAAATTTGGCCAAGAGTGATGAAATTGAATGTGGTGGAGAGCAGTCCTCGACCTGACTCTAAGACAGTAGAATCTCATCCTTTCTATAATCAGGTGTTACTAGACGTGAACCGTTCTCTCAAACGATTTCCTCCAAGTATTGGCGAAACGCAACGCATTTCAATGCAGGACTCGTTGGTTCGACTCATTATGAGAGTACTCATCAAAAACCCTGATTTGTATTACTATCAGGGATATCATGATATTTGCGTCACTTTTCTTCTAATAATGGGAGAAGAGATGGCTTTTTATATCGTAAACAAATTGTCAAAATCCCATTTCCGAGTCTTTATGGAGGAAACGATGGAAAAAACAGGTGATCTCTTAGACATCATTCCTATTGTAGTAAAACTTGAAAATACAAAACTTTATCAACACATTGAAAAGTCAAGCGTCGGAACTATATATTCGTTGAGTTGGATCATAACGTGGTTCAGTCACGTGCTCACTAAGTATGAAGACGTCGCACGACTTTTTGATTTCTTCATTGTTAGTCACCATTTAATGCCATTGTATTTAACGATTGCTATCATTTTGCACAAAGAAAATGAAATATTGGAAACAGATTGTGATATGGCGTCTATGCATCACTTCCTCACTAATATTCCTGAATCTCATGATTTGCCGATTGAAGACTTGATTGGGACCGCTTTGACTTTGACTCATAAATACCCTCCAAGTGAGATGATTAAAGAGCAAGAAAAGCAAAAGAAGGATCGCTTGCGAATGGAAAGAACAAAGTTTGCATTTTTAAAGAGAACGTTTGGTTTTCCGCGTCTATTAAATTTATTTTTTAAATTCAATTTTGTTTCAATTACTATTTTAATAGTCTTTTGCGCCACTATTTATCAGTATTATTGGAATGTTTAACCATTCAAATCTTGAATATTAAATATTTAAATTTCTATTTGTTTACAGTTAGTTCTTAATTATTTATGTAATGTATGATACACTTCACAAAAAGACATCTCATGTCACTTTAGTTTTTATATATTGTTAAACATGTTTTTAACTTTCAATTCAAATATATTCTAATCATATTATAATTATATTATAATAAATACTTGAGTGGAAAATATAAAATAGTTTAGAAGAAAATTAATTAAAAATAAAAGTTACTTCCATTCAGACCTAACAAATCACTTATAAAAAAATAAGTTGTAAAATCGCACTCAAAATCGTTTAAATGTTTAATCAGTTGACAATTTTGTCAATTTCTTAAAAAGTCTTAATATAAGTCTTAAGTGTTATTGAACAACAATTACAGTGTTCAACAATGAATGCGTTCTTAAATAACTAATGACTGATTAATAAACACATATCACAGACTCTTGACTTATTGATCAATAGATTCTTATTGATTGATAGCACGAGTTTGTGTAGAACTTTGTTCATCTGTTTAAATATTTCACCAAAAAATACTGATGTTATTAACGAATGATTTGAATAACTTATCAGTGATGGTGTTTAACAGTCAATAATGAAGGTATAAAAGAACCGCCGACTAATGCTAACAATTCAGTCATTTTCAACTGTTGGTGTTGTGTTATTTCTGGTAAGACATGAACTGTTGCCACATATAGGAAAGTGCCGGCGCTGAACAACATCGCGACCCCTATTAAAAGATTGATAGAATTTAAAGCTCATTCAAACCAAAAGACCTGTTGATAAATGAAGACCTGTTGCGTTGTAATCCGAAAGCGTCTCTTTTGCGGACTGACTTATCCCGAAGTAAGTAATAAAGGCAGCGATTGGAGCACTCAGTGAAAAGGCGAGTAAATGCCTTCTAAGTCGTGTTCGTTCTAATCCTTCATGCATTAGGAAAGTCACTAATCCAAAGGCTGCCGGAGCTTTATGTAACATAATCGCTAAAAACACAATCATTTCAACGTCTGTGTGAGATGTAGTCGCGGCCGCACCTAATGCTATGCCATCAGCTGATAAATAAATATTTTTTGCATTCAATTCAAAGAAATAGAAACTAAAGAAAGTCTATTATAATGACAGACCTGCGGAGTGAACGATCAAACCTATTGTTGCAGTTATTTTGGAAGATTTTCTCGAATTTGGAACCACTGAATTCGTGAGACTCTCACCACTTTCCAGAGTGTCTAAAACAAAGTTTCAAATCATTTTTACTTTATTTTTCTAAATTATAGATTTCAATCACTGACCACTCGATAGCGCAATGTTATAAGTATTGCCAGAAGTGTGTCTGTTCGCTAACTGATCTATTAATAGCATTAATATAAAGCCAGTCACTAAAGTTATGCCAATAACAGAGTGAGGATTGCTTTCGGGTCTATTGTTTGCAGTGGTTGTCATCGCTTTTAAGTGATTGTGAAATTCTTTTTGTTCAAAAAATACATTAATTATTGTCTTATTCAATGTCATGGATTGAGTGTTGGGCACAAACGTTTTTCAATGCTTTACTTTTTAGCATTAATTTACTTTTTTTGAATCAAAGAATGACTGACCCTTTCATTGCATTGAAGCTCAAGTGATGTGAACTTTATTACATTTTCACGTAATAATAGCCAATGAAAAGCGTTTGTGCCCAACACTCAATCCAATGAATACAACACTTTAATTGCTATTCATCTCAAATGTGTATATAATTCTATTACTGATAGTGTTTATGATTAACATAAGGAAAGAGATAAAGACATAAGACATGCCGTGAGATGAGGTGTAGAGAGTGTTCACTCCTTCGGGTATAATAACGCTGAGAGCCGTTCCGACCAATATTCCTGACCCCAAAATACTCAAAAGTCTTAATTTGTCCTTTCATTCAATTAAATGATTCGTTAATTCATTACAATTATTACAATTATTTACTAATATTTAACTATCGATATGTATGTAATGACTCAAACACTGAAATACAATACCTCTGAAAATGAGAAAACCATTGGAATGGTTCCCGAAAAATAACTGCCGAAGAGCATAGAAAATGATAACAAAATCAAAAGAGTCAACGATTCCATTGTTATTATATTTATTGCACTTTTTGTATCACAATTCAAAAAATGATTAAAATTGAGGCACTATTTAGTCATCTGTGAAAATAAATTCATTTTCATTAAATCAAAAGTATTTTCAATTATTTGATATTTAGTTAAATGTTTTACAAAACGATAAACAATAGTAATGTGTGTCTAACAGTGTTTTTATAAATTTTGATTAACTGTAAGATTGAATACAATACACGTCAATATGTTTTAAATGCCTTAACATTACAATAAATACAATAACGAAATCATGTGTTTTTTGTTTAATATCTCTGCTCTGCTCTTAGATCTAGTTTTGTACGGTTTTGTATTCATACAGTTCTCTAATAAAAATTATTATTGCATAACATCTCTTATAGTATTAGAATAACAATTGAATGTCACACAAAAAGTAAGTTACTTATTGTGATCTCTCTCTTAATGAACTCATTTCTTAATATAATTCATTGAAATAGGATTGGAGTGACTGTTGTTTTAAGACTGACTCAACTCAATGTTCAAACTTTCAATGGAAATGAATGGTCTGTAGAATAAAACTAATTAAATGATGAGCTGATGCCTAAAATTGTAAACATACAGTATTTTAAGTTTTATTCATATTTCAATTTTTAGGCATATTATAAAAAGTTTGAAAATAGAGTTTCAGAGAATGTTGAGTTAATAAATACAAAAAAACTCACGTTTAGTTCCACACATATTTTAGAGTTAACATACGGTACAACTCACCAAATACCGGAAATTGCTTTAACTTATACCATACACAATCTTATAAAACATTTGACTAAAAATAACACATTTTAGTTTGAATTATAAAATAAAGTTTATATTCAATAATGTTATTCTATAATTAGTTGATAGATTCAGAACAAAATTTAATTAAATATTAAGTTATAAAATAATAATCATTTAATAAATTTTTACACAAATATATTAATTAAAATTAATGTCTTTTATGAGAGCGTGAATGGGATCTACTCCTTGACCGAGAGCGCGATTTTGATGACTTCTTATGTGAGTGAGAGGGAGATCTTGAAGAACTCGGAGATCGAGATTTAGAACCATTTCTCGATTTTGGTTTCGGCGAACGCGACCTTTTCCTCTTATATGACTTTTGACTACTTGAAGATCTCTTATGTCTATGATGTCTATGAGGTGGTGATAGTCTAGAAGACGATTCTTTCAGAGGCTTATCACTGACGGTGAAGGGGAGAAGAGAACCACTCTTTGCTGTTTCGTAACTTTTATGACTAAATGCAATCTCTAATAAGTTATTTTCTAAATCGTTATTAATATCGGGAGAATTATTAGGAGAAGTGACCGCCACTATTGTTGGTGAAAGTTGTTGGTTATCCCTAATCTTTGATTTGGGCAGTTCTGGCCCATAAACACTTTCAGATGTGGTTTCATTTGAATTAACGTGTTTTGGCTGTTCTTTTGGTTCGTTTTTAATCAAACTGAGAAATACGACTGCCTTTCGTTTTCTTTCCTGTTGAAGTTGTTTTTCTTTAGCGACTCTATCTCTTGCCGCGTACGCCAACTTATCCTTCAAAGCGTTTTCACAAATACGTTTGGCATTTATTTCTGAATTCGAGTTGCGTTCGTCATCACGTTTTGGTAAACTTGTAGATAACAGATTATCCTCTGATTGTCCGATTTGAGCATTTGATTTGGAATCCTTTGGGCTAATACTGAAACTAACGGGTGCTTTGGATGAATGCGAATCACTCCTGTTTGCAGTCTTTTTATGAGTAATTTTCAATTGTGCCGCTTGTGCTTTACGGTTCTCATCCAAATGATGTAATTTTCGTCTAATATAATGCGCGTGATATATATGGCCCGGATTTACAAATTCAAATCTCGTTTCCCCGAGTTTTCGAATCGATAGCTCGAATTGTTCCCCATTTTTGGCCACATGTTGAGCCAGTTTTTCTATTATTTGCTCAATTTCTGGCGGCGGAGACGGAAGAATGGATGACCATAACGGCTGTGATGTGATCGAGCCATAAGTCTTGTCCCCATTGTTAACATCATTTGCCAGAGAATCGGTTTCTACTGAAGGCTCTTTTGCTTCAGATAAAGGTTTACTCGTTTCTTCAATAGTCGGATATTTATCTTTGAAGCTCTTGACGAGCTGTGAATACGAGTCCTGATCATTGGTAGAGCGCAATAGATTTGGTATATTGAAGGGTTCATTAGAATGTTTGTCTCGACTCCGATTAGAGCCCAGTAAACTCGGGTGCAAATAGTGTTCGTCCTCTGAATCTTCAGAATCTGATTTATCGCTGTTTTCAGTTTGTTTTGGAACATATTTTCCTGATTTGATACTCGATAATAAAAATCTATAGTAAGGGTTCAAATTCGAGTCAAATGAAAGAAAATCAAAGTTTTTATTAGACGACTGTTTAGTTTTAACAATAATTTCCATTTGAATTCCATGTTGACTAACAAAGGACGCCGTCTTCTCTATAATATTATGCAATTTTTGACTTTCAGGCTATGAAATAAATTTATATTTGAGATTAAATTCATAATAAATATAATAACTTTCAACAGACCAAAGAAATGCCTTCCGGTGGAGACAAACCAGACGGCAGTTTGAAAATATCGTTGTCTTCAAGCTGTTCGTCCCCTTCTTTTTCAGACAATGATTCGTTAATAATTTCAGATTTATTTATGGAATTGTCATCATATTTATAATCCATTTGATGATAATCTCCGCCATCAGCTAAAGCCGCGTGTAATCGCTTTATCTCTTCTTCTGCGAAAAGAAATTAAAATATAAATTTTTAATACCGTATAAAAAGTAATGATAAGAACAAATACCGTGATTGATATTCTCATCATCCTTGAGGTCAGCAAAGCGTTCTTCATCGCAAAGCCTTTCGATCTCCAATTCTTCAGCTGTGAATTCCTCACAAGTATTTTTGTTTGGCTCGTATTGTTTCAAATCATGGAGATATCCGCGAACGTCAAACCTTTAGTCGTATAAAAAATAAGAGAAACAAACAAAACGATTAGAACGTGAAAATCATAAGTATATTCAGCTATTAATTTACAAATAAATCATTATATTATATGAGTATTAAAAGTACATAAAATGTTTGCTTAAACTAACTTTAAATGCATATCGAATTAGCGAAATACTAGTGACGAGCGTTTGCACCAAAATTGATTTAAACTAATTTAGAAACTATTTTAGGTTAATATTTATATGGTTTTGGTTTAAGTCAAACAATTTAACAATAAATATCAAAAATTGTCTGAATGTTTAAATGCAGGAAATGCTAAATCCTATAAAAAACTGAAATAACATTTTCGGCGCAAAGCTTACGATCCGCTAACGATTTGCCACTTTTGAGATATAAGTATTGAAGTAATAATTGCACTATTAATGCAACTCTTTATCAAATGATCAAAAACTTAACAAATATAGGATTCATTTCATCAATCATTTCATTTTCAATATTTCTGATTTTCAATATATATTTCATACCAATCCTTTTCATATAATGTGAAAACCATTCCATCCGTTTATTATATATTAACGAAACACATATGACTCCTGTTCTTAAGGAAAGGGATTCGGAAATTGAAATATTGTTAAAGAAAAACAAATCAACTCATTGTCGACAATGAGTCGCAAAATAATAATTAATTCTGTTTTCGTTTCAATAATTGTTCTTTTTTTCGATAAAACAAATTCCAAAAGAGTTGTCAATTAAATGATTAATTCATATGTTTATTGATTTCAATGAATACTATTGACGGACCTGTCAATCAAAAGCGCTTCCGATCCCATCCATGGTATCAAATGTTTGCCACAATCCATATGTTGAGCCCTTTGGTCGTCGCGAAAGAGTTTACACGAATAGCCGAACACGAAGAGGGACGACAGCGAGGGGTCTGACTCTGCACTCCATTCACACCGATCTGACCTATCAGTCCTGTCCGTCCTGTCTGTCCTGTCTGTCCTGTCTGTCCTGTCTGTCCACAAATGCGATGATGTGTTGCACGTCTTCTCCAATCGTCTCTCCCATGACAGCGATGTATAACTGTTTGTTTCTGAACCTGCTCTCGATTCCATTCAATTCTTTTTAATCAATTCTAAATTTATTATAATTCTAAAATATTTTTCTATAATTGAGTCCACATTTCATTTTATTATTGACTCAATAATTATGTTTTCATCCTATCGTTAAACTATTATTGCTTTCATTGCTATTGTAATAATCGCCATATTTTGTAGAATTAAAAGAATTATATTTGTTTACATGTCATTTATGTGAAACCCTTAGTAAAGCGCGATATTTAAGTGTTTTTACTCTTTTCATTCATTTGATTAAGACTTTAAATAAATACTTACAGTAAATGTTATTTCATATCATTTATTGAACAAAATTTGTTAAAGAGTTAATTATAATTATCAGTACTGTTATGAACAGACGCTCACTCGTGGCTGAGATGGTATTTGGCAATGAGAATGAGGTGGAAGGTGAATGAGTTTAGACTAAAGCTTAGTCTTATTTCAGACATTGCTTTAGGTCTAAAC
>JAQGCH010003546.1:0-10412 GCA_034699485.1 Nanhermannia elegantula
AACAGTGAGTTTATTGCAATAACTTATAAATGTCTCGTCCCTTAAATTTCATCCGTACGCATCACTGGACTTTCCGGAATTTTACACGTCTTTGTTTGGCTGACTGTACAATCAGCAAAACAAAGTTTGCCCTAATCCGGAAAAGATGCGGAAAGTTGAGGGCATGAGAAATAATTGAATTTTGTATTGACTTTATTGAGGTTAATATATAAGTTCATAAAAAGTCAAACGTTAAATAATATATAGCTTACTAATAATTGCTATCAAAAGTCAATTTTTTCTATAGTAGTCTAAACGTTTTGTCATACAGTATGTCATAATATTGTTTGAATAGTTAAGCAGTTTAACTTTTTGAGAACTCAATATTTTTATGACTATGCTATAAGTATATAATCATTATTTGACTAAATGTTAGTTTGAGACATATCAATGACTAAACTTATAACCAAACTTATTGCGAAAACTTATTAATGTCTAGTCCCTTAAGTCTTATCCCTACGTATCACTGGGTTTTCCTGGATTTGGCCTAACTTTCTTTGGCCAATTGTACTTTTGTATGGTTTAGTTAAGGAAATTAATTTAAGTATTAAATTTGTTATTTATACAATTGCTAATATTTTTGATAGCATGCTATTAAATGTTTCATTAACTTAAGAATAATAAATTATTCATAAGTTTTAAACTGATTATAAAAATCGCATTGAAAAGAGCAAAAATTAAGTATTAAAATAACAAAAAGATTAGTTCCAAAAAAATTAACTTTGACGCCCCCTGGTGCCTTAACCCGGAGTCGGATCGAATTGGTCCAAGAGGAAAAGTTGTAGTACTGGGTGAAATTTTTCAATTGATATATGAGTCACGATGGGGTCTTGTTGTAAGCAGGCCCCTATGGACTTTGACCATTACTCTTTTAAACTTCAATAGATTTAAAGTTCATCTCATTAATCAATAGCTAAAACAAATTAATATTAACTTTTATCATGGACCAACTCATTTAAAAACAGTAAAAATTGCGTTATTTATTAAAAAAATTGTAACAAGTTCATCTCATTTAGCTACAACAAAAAAGAAATATAGTTTATCCCCTTTATAATGAATTGTTCGGGACCAACCAATGCCTTTAATAATGCTTAACGAGGTTTCACTATAAGCGAAAATAAATTGCTAGTAAAAAGAAAAAACATTTTATAGTTAGGTGTGGTTTCAACAGTATGCACGTTTTTTGGCCATTTTTATAATACCCTCCACCTCCCTATACACAAAGCTAAGCATATAGGAGTACAAGGGTTTGTACTATTTTTATTGGCCCCTTCTCCCCAAGACTGAGTACATACTATGTGAACCACCCCTTATAGTAAACTTCTTTCTATTAGAATGTCTTCACCACAACTGAATTCACTATAACGGGTATTAACTGTAATTGGCAATAATAAGAGTTAATTGAGTAAACTATTTTAACAGCTTAAAATGTGATGTACTTTTGGATTAAATAATTTAATTATCAATTTTAAACACTCAAAACAGACTTTTTAGACCTTTATAGTTTTATTTTGACTTCACTGAAACCTTTTAGACATTTTGTGATCACTAGTTTATATTTTATATAAGCAAGAGCTCCAAAAAATACATAAAAAGCGTCTAATTAAATGTAAACTGTAAAAAAATAAAGATCTTAATACACACTGTTCCAGGTATACTGTAATACCTATAAGATAGAATATTTCTCATCTATTAGGTATTAAACTAAAAATGGAACAGTAGGTGTTAGGATCTTTATATTTCACGGTTTACTTCTGATATTCTAATACTTTGCCATTAAAATCAAAGTAATTTAAGTGCATAAAAAATTCACTTACCCTAATTTTCCCCGTATAAGTCGTACCAATGAAAACAACCCCACTGAAAATAACCCTTCGTATAAGTCGCAGTCATTTTTTTTAAAATTTTAACTTTTTTCTTCAGATAAGTCGCGAGTTATACGGGGGAAAATTAGGGTACATTTGTATTGTATCTCCCTAAATTAGAAAATTCAAAACATTTCAATAATGCACATCCTATTCACAAATTTAACCTTGCTTAATCACTCGATACAAGCACAGGAAAATAAAATGAATATTATGCTGAAAATATTCTTAATTAAAGGCTAATACCGTTAATTAAAAATAAATAATTTAATGACTCACTGCTAGCCATTAACGGGGAATCCACATAAGTTCGCAATAGTTTTTCTCCAGCTTCGGGTAATTTTCCTTGATAATAACCGCCAGTCTTTGATAGAAAATAGTAATATACATAAAATGCATATCCAATTGAAAAAATTGGGTATAAATTGAGGATAACTCTAATTATTTTGGTAACAAATGAGTTGGTCATTATTTTAAAATTATTTTCTCTTAACTTTTAATGCATGAGATGCTTACTCTCTATCCATTTAAAACTAAAATAAGATTCAATAAAATTTTGCGGATATTTATTTGAATAAGTGATGTATTGTTTGAGTATTTTTTGCTTTTAACAGAAAATAGTGATTACTTTGTATCAAATATAAAATTATTTTATTTAAGATCTTTTGTTGTAAGTTATGACTAGTATAAGGAAAATCTACAATTTTTGATATAATTATAATAATTTTTATTCAACTAAATAGGTTCAGAAAAATTCTAAACTTTAATTCATTTATATATTTTAGGTTAACATTTGTAATATCTATAGTCTGTGTGATTTTTGCTTTTAGATAAGGTACAGTTTATCCTCTATACAGTGAAACCTGTTGGGAAGTGCCAATGCCTTTACTATAACGGAATTTTACTGTAAACACCTGTTAAAAAGACAAAAACCTATAAACTTTTATTCAGCAATTATTGGCTTACAATATATTATAAAAAGAAAATAAACTGTGATTTTAATTCATGTAAGCAAATAAATTTTGGTTGTATTTTATTAGTTTTTCTACTTAATAGTCAAATTCTATTGTATTTTATTAGAATAATACTTTATTTACTATTTTCCTTCTTTAATACAGTTTAATCCCGTTATAGTAAAGAATTGGCTAAAACTATAGATCTAGATATAGATCCTTTTTTTACTTGTTTTAGTTCAGTGTAAAAACACTGTTATATTAAAGGTATTGTCCGGGCCTGTAGTGTAACCACACAATTTTTATGCCGGTGCAGGACAAAATAATCAAATGCATGTTTTTTCGATTTTTACCTTAAAAATCAAATGGGGGACCAATTTATTTTAGATTTAAATTTTCTGAAGCCTCATTTACAGGACTGTCCAGCGACATGTCACCCTACGGGCCTAATCTTTTCACTACAAATAGGATGAATGATTTTAACAGCATTAGTCGGTTCACTAGTAACTATAATAGAGTGTATTGTCAATTGTAATAAAAACTGCAATAGTAAAAGTGTTGGCTTTACTGCCAATATGCATATCAGCTAAAAAGCATACAAAGCAGGAAAAACTATTATTCATTTTATTATTAAGTTTGTTATTGGCAGTAAAGCCAACACTTTTACTATTGCAGGTTTTATTACAACTGTCAATACTGTATATTATTGTAATAGTGTAGAAAACTTTTCTAAATGATAGTTAAGCTTAATTAGACTTCATTTAATTTTATGTACTATTCTAAAAAGTAAATTTTTAAAATTAAAGTTTATTCTAAGATTAGTACTAAAACATTTTAAGTCATAAATATTTTAACATATATTTAATTGTAGTTACAATTCTTTGAATTTAGAGGAAAGTCTACATTTTATAAATTATATGTTACATAACATTTTTTAAAATGATATGTAAAATATTTTCCTTAAATACTATTTTACCTATAATAAGAACAAGTGCTCAAAAAATACCTCTTAATAAGGAAGTTATATATAATGATAATTTTATAAAGAAACTTATACTGGTATATAAATTATTTTAGTATTAGCTTCGATATCATTATTGTTAATGAACTTGTTTAAAAGGAAGTTAATACATGTATTTTTTACGACAAAATTTTAAAATAATTCATTTTCATAATAATTTTAAATAATGTTTGAACTATACACGTAAAACGCAACACAGTAGTTTGAAAATGAAAATGATGATGTTGACTCAATAAAACCACAAAAATTAGTTTGAACAAAGAGGTGATCATAAGTTAACTATAATTATAGTTAAACTATAAAAAAAACTATAATTAACTATAGTTCAGTATAGTTTAGTACTAATACTAATAGTTATAGTTTAGTATAGTTTATTGACTTAAACTATAATAAAAATTAGCTTGCTCAATATGCAATAGGCTCACCAGTTAGATATTTAACCTGAAAATATTTGCCAACAAGTAAAATAGGTGAATTTAGATTCGGGTGACCAAGTTTGGTGCGCTCAAAATCTGGACAACTTAAAAAATCAAAGGGGGGACCAAAGGATAATTTATCATAAATTCTTATTTTGAGAATAAGTCAAAGGGGTGACCAAGCACTGTAATTTTTAAAAATAGCCCAAAATCTGGACAGTCCAGATGAAATCTTGACGAATGGTCACCCTAATTTAGATGCTTATATAATCTCTCAAAATGCTTGTTTTTATACCAATTGTGTAGGGTTTAAAACCCAGACATATCACATTAATAATAAAATATAGTTAAATAACTGAACATTCCCGTCTTAATAATTATAGATAAATCGTCGGTTGAGTTCTAGAAAGTCGTAAATCGAAAATTTTCGAAAACTGAGTTATTTCAAGTTTTTGATACACTTCCAGAAGAACTAACTAACCCTCATATCAAATTTGAAAAATTCGCTTTAATTCCAACATAGCCTGCAATTTCATACAATCGTATCTCATTCTCCTAATACTATTTTTCAAACTTTAAACTCATTTTTCTCAATATTTTAATTTTAAGAGTTACCACTTTATAGAACTCAACCGATGAAATATAGTTTAATATCGTATAAACTCAGCTGTTTTCAAATAATTATAGTTTAGTTTAGTTTCGCTCAATTAACGCTCAGTATAGTATATTTCTCGAAATTTTATGCTTTGCTCACCTCTAGTTTGATAATTATAAACGTTTTATAATGTTCTAAAATGTTTTTAAATTACTGGAGGCAGGTATTGGTCGATCGCATTTAACACAAGAGTTTAATAGTTTTTATTGATTTCAATATTTTTTATTTTTGACTTTTTCGCAATTTTTAAAATTTTGAGAGTTTATGATTGAGAGTTTGCACCCAAAAATGATTAATAATTTTATGGTTGTAGAGCCTTAAACTTTTGTCAATTTTTGTCAAATAGCTAAAAAAGCTGAGGATAATTTTAAGCGCAATTTAGCATTATTAATAAGAATAATAATGACAAAGAAAATGTTAAATTGAAAATTTTATACCTTAGAAAAAGCCCCCAAATCCTTGTAAGATATGCGAATGTTTAGGTTATAAAAATAGTTATTATAGGGCTAAAGATTGTCGTAATAAAACTAAATAGCAACCAACTTCTGTAAAACAAATTAATGTATAAATAGTTTTATAATAAAATAAACCTAGTTCTAAAAGACCTAGATTCATTATATGCTTAAAATTCTAATTTTAAATTCTAGTGTTACAATTTTGAAGTAGCTGCTAATTTAGCAGACGGCTAGATTTTGTTCAATACTGAGTGAATTTTTTTTATTAAGTCCTTAAAAAAGGTGAAAAATAGATTAAATAATTAACCGGTTTAAAATACTTATAAGTTACAGTATGTTCTTGTCTAATTTTTTTAAAAGTGTTTCATTTAATAAAGTGTTTTGCATTTATGAATATATTTTTAATACAAAGTAGTTTTAAAGTTTTTAGAATAATGTATATATTCATAATACTTACCCATATTTGTCATCTATTGTCAGTAAACAATTAAAAAGAAAATTGGAAACAATGTAGAAAACAAATTTTTATCTCAATTAAAATTTTTTTAATGAAGGTTAGATAAAACTACTTTTACACAAAAAATGTTTTGTTAACATTGATGTACAATGATGTGAAATAAAAACTGCAAAATATAGCATAAAATGTATTATTTTTGCATTATATATTATCTTTATCCAATTGAAAAAATAGGAAGATCTCTATCCTGTGTAATCGAGTTAAGAGTATTTAAAGTTAAAAAATTTTTTAAAAACGCAACAGAACGTAAAAATGAACAAAGTTTTAGCAATCTATACAATTTGCCTACTTATTGCTGGTATAAACAAGAAAATAAATGATTCTATGCTTGAAATTGTAATTTTAAAAATTTACTATTTTTATTTAAAACTCTTGTGTTTTAAATAATTTTTAGGTTTACTCATAGTTGAAGTACAATTGAGTAATTGGTGGACTCGCGAATATAGCGAAAATTTTGGAGGATATGGTCCTAAACTGAATGTTGGTGGACGGAAAGGTGGTGGACGGAATAGCCGGTATGGCGGTTCTGGTGCCGGACGGCATGGCAGACATGGCGGACGGTATGGCGGGTATGGTCGTTGATATCATTTCGAAAAATGAATATTCCTATTGTTGTTTATAATTTTATAAAATATTAAATGATATTAAATTTTATAAACAGCCAATTTATGAAAATTTGACACACGTGTAATTCTATTAATCTTATTATATATTAAAAGTATAAATGCTTATAAAAAAATTTAATTCTTAGCAATAAATAATAGTTTTTATTATATATATTTAATAAATAAAAAAATAATCATTTTCTGGCGAATAATTTCAAAACTATATGACGATTGTTTAGGAAGAAGTAAGTTAGCAAAGATTGCCCGCAAAGAGTATAGTATAATTTTATTTTGATTAGTAATATATAGCACTCATTCAATCATAAGTTCTACTTTTTCCTCAATTTGAGAATTAAATATTGAGATAATTGGAAAAACATTTGAACTTTAATTGAAATAAAATGAAGTCTGAAATCAAAATAATTAAAATCTTATCTTTACACATAACTAATAGATTCATTTTTTAACATAAGAAAAAACATTATTTCATTTACAAATTCTGATCAAATCTTTAAATATAAAACTATATAAATTAAAGACCTTATAAAACTTATTTGGATTTTTTTGACTTTTTTTAACTGGATGTTCGTTATTATTATTATCAATGATGTACTAATGTATTAATGCTTTGTTTTAATTGAATCCTTTTCTAAATTCATTTTACATTTTATTATAGACTTATTTTATTTTACCAAAAAATTATATATAAAAATAAAAAATTATTTTTTACATAAACTATTCATAAAATGACTAACTTTTATTTCAATTGAATTTCAATTAAAGTTGATTTAAAGTTGAAACCTTTTCCTCATTAACTCATTATTTTTGAAACTCAAGTTGAAAAAAGGTAGAACTTTTAATTAATAATCTTTAGCAAAATTATACTATACTCTTTGCGGGCACTCTTTGCTAACTTACTTCTTCCTAAACAATCGTAATATATCAGTTAGCAATAAATGAAAGTAATTAAATGAAAGTTCTTGTAAAAACTCGAAACGATAGAGTTTAGCATTTCTGTAAATTAATAATCAATAGAGTGGGATTAGTGATCCCGGAAAATAAAAATTTCCGGTCTCGAAAAAATTTGCCGGGAAATCATAAATAAATTGAAAAGAGCAAAATACTGCTAATTTAAGCTTTCAACATTTTCAAATTTAACTGACCCTAATTGAAAAGAAAGTTTAACAACTTAGGGTTGAGATTAAGTAGAAATCTAATATCAATAAAGAAGAAATTCATTCAACTCAATTAAATAACAAAAATGTCATTAATAGTAAAATTTTTTCAACAAATAATTATTTATATTAAAAGTATGTGTAACAAATTTTAATAATTTAAAACTGAATTTATTACTTAATTTTAATTACAAATTGTATAAAATTAATTAAAATATGGTAAGTTGGCGTTGAAACATAAATTTGGGAAATTAAATTTTAATTTAAAAAATTTCGCTATAATATTTTAAAGATAGATGAGATATTTATCATAAGAAAAAAATGATTGGTAGGTTTGAAAACATGAAAAAAACATTTGTTTGTATTGGAAGTTTTAACCATAAAATTTCAATGACTTTGATGTATATTCTAAATGCTCTTTGAAGCAATTTTTCTCGATTTCCGTAAAAATTAATTACTTTTCTTATTGAGGATTTCAATTTTTGTAATTTTAAGAATAAAAATTCAAAACATTTAAAAAATTTATTGGATTTGGAAATATGAGTTACTTTAGTATAAAACATTTTTTATAGTGTATTATTGGATTAAATTATAAAAAACTTAATTTTAAGATAACCCCTACATTATATATATTTTTGAAAAGGTCTCATTGACCTGAACTCAAAATTCTAAACCATTTAAATATAGGTGTCGCTTTAGTCGACTTATGGACACTTATTTGTTTGACATTTAAACCCAAATAACTTATGCCACAGATCGTGTTACAAAACTTTTATTGTTTTAAAAACTCCCTCATACTAGTACCTAACTATGACAAAAATTTCGTGTTTTGAAATGCGGGCCAAGATAGTTAAAAAAAATTTCAAACTTTAACTTTTGTCCATAGAGCTAATGTTAAAAAAAATTAATCTCACGTGATTGTACGCATCAAAATTTTTATTACTCTAATATATAATGCGTCACTAAATTTACTAATTTTTGAGGCAATAAATTCGCCCCGCCTACTCACAATGTATTATCAGGCCATAGTCCTTTCAGGAAAATGTAATTAACTTTTCCCGGGAAGGCAATTCTCTAATAATTAAGGTTTATCCTCGTTATTTGAACTTTGAACTTTGAACTTTATTAAGGTTTACTCAATCAACTTACAGTTGTTTTCCATTGGGGATCATATAATTAAAAATATACAAACAAATGAATTAAAATAAATACATAAAATTATTCACTAATTAGTAAATAACATAAAATTTTTTGCTTCACTAATAAAAGTTTTTAAGTCTTTACAATCCCTAATATTAAATGGTAATGCATTCCATAACTTTACTCCATTATAAAAGATTAAATTAATAAGAAAATTATACTTCGCGCTCGGGATTGACAGCATTTTTGAGTCTTCGCCTATTCTTTTGTTAACTCTTGAGATATAAGTGAAAAAATCTGATGATTGAATTGAAGCTAAATTGTTAGTCGCCTTATATATATATTTGACTGTATGGAAGTTGAGTCTGTTCTTAAGTGAGGACCACTTCAGTTTTGGCGAGTTACTATTCAGTATCTTATAGAATACCTAAACAATAAAGGTGCAACTGGTTTGGGTTGGGTTTGGGTTGGTTTTGGGTACATATTAAAGCTTTGCAGTTGGTTTGACTTTTGCCAACCCAAACCCTAACCCATTTGATTCGTATTTCTGTCAGAATTTAAGGATAAAGTTTATCCTGAAATTATAATTTGAATAAATTAAACTGAAAACTAATATATTTTGAACGCCTGTTTAAAGCCTCACTCCTGTTAAACGCATTAAAATAAAATAAATTATTTGATTTGTAATTTTCGAATAAGAAATTTATCGAAATTGATTATATAATAGTCTTCTGGGTTGGGTCGGGTTGGGTTTGGGTTGACTGAAAATGTTCGAGTTTGGTTTGGTTTGGGTCGCAAAAGTACCAAAGTTTAGTAGTTGCAACTTTACTAAACAACAATATTCTCTAATGTTACGTAGTTTTAAACAATAATTATCAATACAACCTAAATATTGAAAAATATTTATTAATAAAATTAAATAATTGTCAAATGAAATTATTTGAAGTACATTCAAAAATTTGATTTAAAAAACCAATAAACAGCAAAAATATAATTGGCATTGAATTAGTCCCGGTCTTGGATCCAAAGAGTAGCTAATCGCATTTTTTTATACCGTAAATGGTACTGTATAATAATACTACTGTTGTATCAGTTCCAAAATTTCATTTGAGTTCCAGTTCCAGTTCCTGATAAAATTTGGTTTGAGTTCCAGTTCCAGTTCCAAGAACTGGAACTGATACAATACTAAATAATACTTACTTTATTAAAAATTTATTTAATTTTCGTGATGGATGTGAGTTATGGTTGGATGGAATCTGTTGTACACAACAAACTAACTACTAATTGATCGAATCCACTATTAACTAACAAACTGTTGCTTCACCTTTAAAGGATATCTTTCTTAAGAAAATGACAATCCATGCAAATAATAACAATTTAAAATTAGATAATTTTCAATCTAAATACAAGGTCTTTGTAAAACTTTGATATTTCCGTCAAAATTTCACTTAACTTAATAGAGAAGTTAGGACTTTACCGAAAACTTAATATTTAATTTAATCGTTCAAATCTTGAACTTCAAAATACTAACAAAACATTAAATAATAGTTTGAACTTAAAAAATATTTTAT